>JARHVA010003377.1:1595000-1697500 GCA_037957365.1 Torreya grandis | reverse complement strand
GATTTTGGATCTACAAAATTCATATATTCACTGCTATAGTGAGATAATTTTTGCCATTATTGTTATATGTCCTTTCATTGATATTACACAAACCTGCTATGTTTTGTTGTATAGATGGAATGATTTTATGTGTGATTCAAGTATTATGTGATTTATGTTAAAAATAGTGTTTCTACTAACATTCCAATCTCAACAAGTCATACAATAAATATATAACATAAATTTTCTAGCCAGTAGATATCACACTACCAAAAACCTTGGCAAATACAAGGAAGCAATCCTTATAACCTTCATTGATGTCCCCACGTCCTTATTCTTTGACTAAATTTTTTAACAATTCCCCATAAGGACCTTAACAAGATAGCATATTTACAAGAATGGAAAACATTTTTGACACAAAAGTAATACAAGAAGAACTACTACTGGAAGCACAAGTCTCCACAAACACTTCTAACACTATGTAGTTTTATAAGCACATTATGAATAGCATCAAGGAAATACTTATCCAGACACATAATTAGCCCTTGTGAGAGTATCATTGATGGCTTGCACTAGAACATTATCTCTAACAATGAATCCTATAGAAGACCCACCATTAGCATACTTAATATCATAATCACATTCCTAAGAAGAACTCTTACAACCATATTTTTCATGACTCACTACTTGAACAATTGCACACAGAGGATCCTTGCATGACTCCAATGAGTCTACTAGTGGTTTATACAACTGATGGGGTGTCTACATAAAACAAATACACCCATTTGAATTACAAACTAGCCATAGAATATATGTAATCTTTGGGTAATTTCCTCCAACCATATAATGTGTCTTGATGGTACTTTATCTTTGCAAAATATTGGCAAGGGTCATCACACTAAATCCATGTCAAGTCAGTGGTAGTGTCGACATCCAGAAAATATAGCTTGCAAGGACTCCCAACATACATGATCATGTAATAAATCCTGCAATCTATTTTGTATATTCACGAGCCTTCAAATTGGAATCAAGAATGAGAATAAATTTTTGGTTATTTGATTTTATCTTACCCATCTGGTTAAACATTGCCTTGCATATCCAAGGCGATAGTATTGGTTGTTGTTTGTAATCTCCTACCAATCTTATGGGTGTCTTGTTCAATTAAGCAGTAGGCCTTGAATTGTTCATACTTGGGATGAATTGGGTATACATCTACTACCCCTAAAGACAAAAGAATCCATCTGTAAAAGATTGTCAATACAAAAACTAATACAAATAAGAGCTTATATAATACACCCATCTTCAAATTTCCTGGCTAGATAGGTTTCTAAGGTTTTTAATCAGTGAAAGGGATGAAGATACAAAGATAATAATGGTAATGTCAACAACATTACCCTTGTGAGGTTGAAATTCATCTTCCTCTTGACTATCAATGTTAGCATAGTTTCCTATCCTTGATAGAATTGAGTCAACATCAGACACATACTTCTCTGATTGATAGGCAATTATAATGTTGTTGACCTCATGGATAATGTTCTGCGAATAGTTGTAACTGTAAAAAACTTTGTAAATGTTGATACTGGAGTGACATATAATATATAATTAAGGTTTAAATTAAGGCCATCATAATACCTGGAATCTGGAATAAGCCTCTATTAGAGAAAGCTTGAGTTGGGTGATAAGGCAATAGATCTTGTTCAAAATCAGTCAAGGCATGAACCATTGAACCTAGGCCTAGTAGAACATAGTGTGAGTCTAAATGTGCACTCCTTGCACGATGCCCACTACCAGTAAAGTGCACTTCGTTGATTACCTAGACAAGCACCAATGTGCTAGCACCATGAAGAGCTAGTTGTCTCATCGACTCGTCTAGTGACTCTCTGTAGAAATTGACATGACTAAACGAGTCAATGAGACAACTAGTTCTTCATGGTGATGGCACATTGGTGCTTGTCTAGGTAATCAATGAAGTGCACTTTACCTACCTACTAAATTCTAAAGTTTACCATTAAGATATTTTCAGTTCATAGATTTGATGCCACTGTCAAAAAGTTTTAAAATAACAAAAACAACTAGATAATGCTAACCCACCCTAAATTGATATCCATAGAATCTTTGAAAGGGTCATTTTCGCTGCTTTGAACCTAGCAACGCAACAATCAATTGGACCGCGGCTGAAAGGGAAATCAGATGAAGAACCGTAACCGGAAAGGAAAATGACTAGTGTAGTGAATATAGCAGTGTGAAAAACAACCATTTCCCCTTTTCCCCTTCCCGCTTATTTCCTAGAAAACTCAGCTTATTAATTAAAAAATTAAGAAAGGAAAATTAAAATGTTTCTAATTTTTGTGTCAAAACACTCCCCCTTATAGCATTGGCGATGGCGGAGGTAGAGACTAAAGAGGCGGTTGCGGCAGCTGAGGTGGCGGTGGCGGTGGCAGCAGGTGTGGTGGGTGAGGCGGAGGCTGTGGCTTTGGCGGTGAGAGATGCGGTCGCTGAGGTGGATGAATGGGCCTCCACGGAGAGAAGACGATAGGCTGTTGCTGTTGTGTCTCTATTACAACTCACAATGTAGCATCCTCATACAGTTGATTTATTCTTGATTTAAGTGTTCCCAAGCTTTCCGAGTTCATAGAAGCCTTGGAAAACTGAAACACCGATAATTGAAATTTCAAAAACCCATGGTAATTGTAACTGAATTAACATTAAATTCAAACATATGATTAAAATAGGCATTTTACCTGAAAAGTTTTTTCGAATTTAATTGAGAAGCACACATAATTGATCCTTCAACAATGAATTGAATCGCCTCACTCAATTTATTTTCTTCGTGTGGCATTTCATAGTTGAAATGTCGAATATGCTCAGCAAGCTTAACCATTTTTCTCAAGGGTTCTATGCGATCACTCCGATTCTCAGAGAGTCGACCGCTCTGGTCTAGCGAATAGGCTACAATAGATAACCCTCGTACGGCCCAATGCATCTTCCCCAGCATTTGCATTAATCTTGGTATAGCTTGTTTCGTCTACTCGTACCTCTGTAAATATAATCAGCATAAATTGCCACTCGTTCAAATAATTAGCCACTATTAGATTGACGGGGAAATTAATAGGATCGACAACCTTCTCTACCTGAATATGCATATTGAGAGATTCAAGGAATGTGGCACCCCCCTGAAGCAGGGTAGTCCATGCAGTTGCGCCCAAATTTAATGTCTTCATTGCTGTCGTCTGCAATTGCAATGTTACAGTATGCCAAAAAGTAATATAGATAGAAATAAATTATTTACCTCCACGGATATAAGCCTTAATATAAATTGTCATTACTGGGAAGGCTGAGTTTTATAAATTGTCAACAGTGTCCAAGTGAGTTTTAGATGGCAGCCACTAAATCATCAACATTGCATAGATCGTGGATGTTTTGAAAGAGCGCGATACACTCCTCGGGCGTGGGTGGTTGTTGCAGCACGGCTCGCAACTGGCAAGGGAGTGATAGGCTCGAGGGAGTGGAGTGGCCAATAACTGTGGTGGGTGGAGTGTCTTGGGCTATATGGGAAGGCAACAGAACGGTTAAGTCCTGCGGCCCCAATCGCCAGAGAGCTGAACCAGCCCATTGTTTCAAACGGGAATCACATATTAAATTGTCTACTTCAGACATAGAAGTTCCACAATGTTGAAAGGCAGTTTTTGCAGCGCCAAGCAATCAAACAAGTTTCTCTCTCTTAAATAGGGAAGTTTCTAAATGAAATGTTTTCAACTTCTTGCAGTTTGTTAACTCTAAATTTGTAAGAGCAGAGAGTTGCCCAAAGGTGCAAGGCAATTCTTCCAATTCCACACAATTGCATCTCAATTCTGTTAGAGAGTTTAGCTTCCCAATGCGGAAAGGTAATTCTTTCCAATAATTTGATTGTAGTATCAACTTCTTTAAATTTCAGGTTCGAAAACTTTTGGCGGTAATTCTTCTAATTTCCAGCAACTTTGTGCCAAATTCGACTCCTTAAAGACCTCAGTTTGCCAAACAAGTTTGGAAATTTCCTCAAAGAATTGCCACCACAAATACTAAGCTTAATCAATGAAGATATTCGACATACATGCTCACGCAACTCATCCATTTTATCCCACCCATCTAATATCAAAATCTGCAAGGCCGATAAGTGATGGAGCTGGTCGAGCAACGTGTCGAGACCTTTCAATTCTTCTAAATCAAATTCTTCCAACGAAGAATTACGAGCGATTTACATGGACTTGAATGCTTGTAAATATGTGGGCTCTCTCTCATCAGACTCTGCCGCGGCTTTCAACACACGTAATGTTTTTTGAAACTGTATGAATATTTTCATTCCAATTTTCACTGTAAGAAATTTTATCAAAATCACATCCGCATTATCAAAAGCGAAAATAAATGAAACGTGTGCGTGCAAAAACAGGGAAGAGCACTCAGACTTACCTCGTACAAACTCACACCTTCGATGAAAATAGGGCCGTGGAATACAGCCAATCGATTGAGGGACAATAAATCCACAGCAGTATGATGGCTTATTCGGATGAACCTTAATTCTTTAAAGCTATATATCTTTTGATTTCGTCCTCTTACCCTTACCCGGTTTCCCAAGGCCAGAATTCTCAATGAATATTTCGTTAAGTTAAGTGCCCTCCTTCAAATTCACACTCACATTCAGTATTGTCGTCACTAAGCCAAACTCCTTTGATTTTCTTGAGGTTCTGAAAAGTACAAAATGGGAAGCAACAGATTTCAGAATTTAGGTTGCATAATTTCAAAAACAATGTAAGAGGGAAAATTGTGTGGCAAGATATCCTAATAGTGACACAAAAAAAATAGGCCAACTTTCTGAAAGCCATAACTTTTGACCCATAATTTTGTTTGAGCTTTTTCACATGCTAAAACGATCATATCAAAAAGTTTGATTCTGTTCTAAGCCGCTCTATCTACTTAGAATTGATTTTGATATATTTCGAAAGCCAATCCTATTCATCTGAGGGTCCGAAATTTATATTTAATAATTTTTTGAGAGTTTCCTACTTTTAGAAATTGTCTACTTTTAGAACTGGATGTCAATTTCAGTTGAATTTCATCTCATAGGCTAATTTTAGTATTTAGGTTATTTCGAAAAAAATTTAGAGTCACACGTGCTTACATGTAAAACTTACTATAAATAGTGACTGCTAAAAAAAGACATTTTCTTTTAGAGTTTAGATTTTATGAATTTTTGCATGTCAACTCTAAATTTCAAGTTAAGAATTATTTAAGGATAGTTTGGGTTTGTTATTATTTCAACTCATTCAATATCAATCAATTCTTAGTTATTGTTTCAGACCTTGGCCTATTGGTAATTTTATTTATCTTAATATTTTTTGCGCTCATTGTCTAATATCAAAGCAAATTCGAATCTTGGAGGACTAAAGAATGGTAAGAAGACGAGGAGGTGTTTCATAGATGAACCGGACTATACAAGAGCTACAGAGGCAAGTTCAACAATTAATAGAGGTTATCACCAATCCACAGAGAAGATAAGGTGGTGATGAGGAAGACATAGATTATGATGAAAAATTTAGTAAGAAGAAGAACAACACGAGTAGACACCATTGATGGAAGAGATGATGGTTTAGGTTTTAGAAGGAAGAAATGAAGGAATCAAGATTGATATTCTAGATTATGGAGACAATTTAAAACCTGAGGAGTTGATAGATTAGATGAATAGCATAGAGAAGTTCTTCGAGTTGAAGACTATGAAAGAAGACAAGAAAGTAAACTTTGCATACATGAAATTGAAAGGCCATGCAATGATTTGGTGGGATCACCTACAGAAAGAAAGAAAAAGGTAAAGATAACATTAATTCATAGAAAATGATGGAGAAGAAATTGAATGAAAAAATTCTTCCTATGGATTATGCACAAACTCTATATAGAAGATTTTAGAATTTGAGGTAAAAAGATCACAATATACAAGAGTATACAGATAAATTTTATAAGATTTCCATATGAGTGAAGCATGAAGAAACAAAAGAGAAGATGGCTGAAAATTATGTAAAAAGTTTAAAATTTTCTATTCAAGATGAATTAAGCATACATAGAATACTTAGTATGGAGGAGGCTTATTAATTAGCTTTGAAAGCAAAAGAAAAAGAAAATAGATAAAATTTTAGAAAGACTTTTCTTAGTCCAAGAAAAGGTGAATCCCCTCTAAACAGGGAACGATGTGGGTTTAATACAACCAGAGGTGGCTTTAGTGTTAATAAAGGTGAATCATCACGTGGTGTAAAAAGGCAAAATGATAATAGGTAAGAGTTTTAATACCAACACATAGGAAAAAAAATTTAGAGAGAATGAGGTTATGATGGTGTTAGAGGATGGTTTTTGAATCAAGATAGATTTTTTGTCTATTATAGATGTAGAGAAGAAGGGCACAAAGTATTTGAGTATCAACACTATCAAGATCAATAAAAGAGGCAAGAAGATCATCTAAGAGTAAATCTGGTTGAGGTTAAAATAAAAGAGTAGAATAATGAAGTTACACAAATAAATATTGGAGAGAATCTCATGATGAGAAGAACTATGATCACTCTAAGAAAGGATCAAGTACAGAATAAAGGTGGTGATGCATCGCTGTGATCAAATATTTTTTGAACGAGATGTACTTTAGGTGGAAAGGTATACAAAGTAATTATAAATGGTGGTAGTTTTGAAAATATGGTTTCTAAAAAAATGATAGAGAAACTAAATTTATAATTTGAAAAGCATTCTAATTTTTATCATATTTCATATTTTAAGAAAGGGAATGAAGTTACAGTAGATAAAAGGTGCTTAATCAAGTTTTCTATAAGAAAAAATTATAATAATGAAATATGATGTGATGATATTTTGATGGATGCATGCCATGTGTTATTGAGAAGACCATGACAATTTGACAAGAAAGTAATTCATGATGGAGCAAAGAACACATACACTTTTTGGAAATGTGGTATAAAGGTAGTTGTATTACCTCTTAAAGAGGAAGAAAAGATTTAAAAAAACATGCTCTCTATTAAAGAATTTATCCAAAATATGAAGGTGGCATGTTGTTGTTATGTATTAATAGCAAAGAATGAAGAAACAAAAATAGTGTTAATACCAATAGAAGTAGTAATAGTGTTGAAAGAATATGTATATGTTATTATTGATGAGTTACTAGATGGTTTACCATTGAAGAGAGATATTCAGCATCACATTGATTTGATTCCAAGATCAACACTACCCAATCAAGAAATTTATAAGATGATTCCAATAGAACATGCAAATTTAAATAAACAGGGTATTGAATTGCTAAGGAAGAATGTGATAAGGGAGAGTATGAGTCCTTATGAAACCTTAGCTTTGATAACTCTAAAAAAATATGGAGGATGAATAATGTGTGTGGATAGTAGAGTATATAATAAAATTACAATAAAGCATAGGTTTCCTACACCTCATTTAGATGATATGATGGGTGTGCTTGCAAGAGCAAATATTTTACCAAGATTCATCTAAGAAGTGGTTATTATCAAATTCAAATTTATGCAGGAGATGAGTGGAAAACTACATTGAATATTAGGGATGGTTTATATGAGTGAATGGTGATGTCATTCGGATCATCTAATGCACCTTACACATTTATGAGGGTGATGAATATAATACTATGAGAATTTATTGGTAAGTTTGTGTTTGTTTATTTGTATGATATTTTGACATTTAGTAAGACTAAATAAGTTCACTTAAAACATTTGATAATGGTAATTCATTTGTTCAGAAAAGAGTTGTATGAAAATTTGAATAAGTGTAGGTTTATGCAGAATAGTTTAGAATTTTTAAAATTTGTAATTTCAGTAGATGATGTGAAAATAGATAAAGAAAAGATAAAGATGATTGTTGAGTAGTATATTTTAAAAAATATTATAGATGTAAGAATTTTCCATGGTTTATCAAATTTTTACAAAAAAATATATTAAAATTTTAGTAGTATTGTGGCACTAATAACAGATTGCATGAGAGGAAAAGAATTTGCATGGACTAGAACAACCACAAAAAGTTTTAAATTTTTGAAGAAGAATATTAAAAAAAGACCAATTTTGTCTTACCATATTTTAACAAAGTGTTTGAGGATGATTGTGATGCTTCATTTGTAAGAATTGGTGTTGTGCTGAGTCAAGAAGGAAATCCAATGGCATATTTCAATGAAAAATTGAATGAAATAAGAGTAAAGTATTCTAATTATGATGTTGAGCTTTATGCAATTGTACAAGTATTAAACCATTGGAGGTATTACATGGTGCCTAAGGAGTTTATACTATTTATAGATCATTAAGATTTGAAATATGTGAATACACAAAAGAAGTTGAATAGTAGGCATGAAAAGTAGGTTTCATTCTTGTAGGGGTATACTTTTATGTTGAATCATAAATCAGAAAAATAGAATCAGGTAGCTGATGCATTGAACAAGAGGGTAGCGCTACTAATTACTATGGTGGGTGAAGTAGTTAGATTTAAAGCTATTAAAAAATTATATGATAATGATCTATATTATAGTAAGGTAGTTGAGAAGTGCAGAAATACATTAACAAGTGGAAAAGATGTTATTCATGATGAGTATCTTATGTAATAAGCTTATCTTCTTAAAGAGAAATAATTATGCATTTCATTTGGGTCTCTACGAGATAATATAATAAGATAATTACATAGTGTTGGTTTGGCTAAAATTTTTGGTAAGATGAAGACAATAGCTTTGGCAAAGGCAAAATATTTTTTACCAAAGATGAAGAGAGATTTGACAAGGTATGTTTTAAGGTGTATAATATGGTAGGTGGATAAAAGACATGCATAAAATACTAATCTTTACATGTCATTATCATTTCGAATAGGGCCATGGATAGATTTGAGTATGGATTTTATGTTGAGATTGCCAAACACACAAAGAGGTAATAATTCATTTTTTGTTATTGTAGATAGATTTTCTAAAATTGTTCATTTTATTACATCTAAGAAAACCAATTATGCCACTAAAGTTTTACAATTATTTTTTATAGATATTTTGATATTGCATTGTGTTCCAAAAACTATTACTTTACATAGGGACACAAAATTTCTAGGTTATTTTGAGAGAACTTTGTGGAAGAATATGGATACTAAGATACAATTAAGTAATGTATATCACCCACAAATAGATGGATAGATAGAAGTGAATAGGATCTTGAAAAATTTATTGAGATGCATAGTGGGAGAGAAGCCAAAGCAATGGGACTTGGATTTACCACATGCTGAATTTGTATATAACAATTCAGTAAATAGATCAATAGGAAAGTCACCTTTTCAAAATATTTATGAGATAAATCCTATAGGTATTTTAAATTTGGTATAATTTCCAATTATAGATCAAATTAGTGATGATGCAGAAGCATTTGCAAAGCATATAGAACAATTATAAAGAGTAAGAAGAAAGTTGTAGAAAACTAATGAAAAATATAAATTAGTAGTAGATATCAAAAGAATATCCAAGGTATTTGAAGGAGAGTTGGTAATGGTTTACTTGAGGAAATAAATATTTTCAAAAGGAACATATAATAAGTTGAAGTACAAAAAAATTGGACCATGCAAAATTGTAAAAAATATCAATGATAATGCCTATGAGGTAAGTTTACCACATAATTTTGATATATCTCTAGTATTTAATGTTTGAAATTTATATGAATTCCATGGATAATATGGTGAAGATGATGAAGATGAAGTAAATTGGGAGCAGCAGGTTCTAAATATGAAGAAAAAAATAGTGCAGGTTCTAGATATAAAGATAGTGAGCACAAGGTAAGAGAATTATAATAGGTATTTGGTGCAATGGGAAGGATTGCAACAAGAAGATAAAACTTCTATTATAGAATGAGATCTGAATAATATTGATAAAGATAAATGGTAGTAGTATAATTAGGGCAACTTATAAGAGCTGAGTTATTTTCAATCAAAGGAGAATGATACAAAAATAATAGGCCAACCTTCTGGAAGTCATAACTTTTAACCCATAACTCCATTTGAGATCTTTAATACGCCAAAATGATTGTATGGAAAATTTTGATTCTATCCTAAGCCATTCTATTCACTTAAAATTGATTTTGATATTTTTTAGAGGTCAAATGTGATCATCTAAAGGTCTAAAATTAACATTTAATGAATTTTTGGGGAATTTTTTATTTTTAGAAATTATATATTTTTAGAACCAAATGTCAACTTCAATTTAATTTCATCTGATAGGCTAATTTTAGTATTTAGGTTATTTTAGAAAAAATTTAGAGGCATACGCACTTGTATACAAAACTTATTATAAATAGTGGCTACTAAAAATACATGTTTTTTTTAGATTTTAAATTTTTAAATTTTTGCATGTCAACTCCAAATTTTGAGTTGAGTTTTATTTAAGCATATTTTGGGTTTTTAATTATTTCAAGTCATTCAATACTAATCAATTCTGAGTTATTGTTTCAGATTTTAGCCTATTGGTAATTTTATTTGTTTTGATAGTTTTGGGTTCATTAAATAGATTAGTAATTTGTTTTATGGAATTTACTAGTGTGTTCAAGAATCAAGTATGACATTTTAACTTGTATATTTTGGGTAATAGTTACAATGTATGGGATGAAGCACATAAGCACAATATGATATTTTAGAGCTATTTTTTTTGGTTCAATATGAGAGATGTTTAGAACCAAACTTTCTGACTTATCATAAGTCATCTTATTATGCGATATGATTTTCTAGGGATTTGGATACATATATTCTAGGAATAATAATTAAAAACCCCATTCAATGGACATTTAGTTGCATCTAGGAGTTATATCTAGGTGATGCTCTTAGCCATAAAACACATCGAACATAATTTTATACTAAAACATTTTTACCAACTTTATTCTCTAGAAATATACAATTAGAAGAGAAACATCCTTTCTCTACTATAATTCCCAACAAGCCTTTCATATCCATGAGTCTATTGGATTTTGACATGCTTATCCCTTTTTTTCCAATTATCTCATGGATGCTCAATATGTTTTTGTTGCAACTCTTTACCAATGCCACCTCTTCTAGGAATGTGACTTATTATGTTCCCATTATATAATCAATATGGTGATGATCTCAATTAGTAAAAAATAGAATATATGAAAAAATTCTTCAAGTAGATGGTTCCAACTTATTATGTATAAAATTAATAAGGCATTCATTGATTCTATTTTCTCTAATGTCCATTCCTTTTTCCAGATCTTCAAGTATCTCAATGCACTTCTCTGCCCTGTATCCTTGCTTGTGTATGTGAGTGCTAATGATTTCCAAAACTAGGGGAATCCCTCCACAAATTGGTAAGATTATATTCATATTATCTTTGATGTTAGCATGATGTATATTAAGATTAACTTTTAATAAAATTTTCTTTTCATCTTCAGTTGAGAGGCTATCAACAAGATGCACGTAGTAAATAAGCTCATGTTTGGATATAATATCCATTGCACTTAAATTTTGACTTATTACTAGAACTCTACTTCATTGGGGAATGCTTCTTAAGTTTTTGGGGAGAAACTCTTGCAAGTCTTTTACCTACAAAGTATTGACAATAAAAAATAAATACCAACTTATTTTGTTTAGTTTTGAAATCCTATGTGAGATGTTCCTTGCCCTCTCCATAGTCCTTCAACATTAAAATTTTACCCTTAGCATATAAAGGGAAGGCATCATTCAATATCTGATGTTGTGTTCTTTTAAAATCATTCTTCAAAGGGTCTTCCTTGATTTGAACTGCAGTTTAGTTGTAATATTTTTGATTTAGGTTTACAATAACAACAATGGCCAATGTAGTCTTTCCTATCCCTCTGAGATCATAAATAACCACAACCAAAGAAGAGCTATTATTTGTGTCCAAGTCTAAAAACTATATTAATTGGTTTTCTTATTCTTGAATCCAAATTGTTAGGCATTTACAAAAGGAAAAAGGTGAATGTATACACCAGTCACTACTACAAGTGGGTCCTTTTTGCATCTTGCACATGGTTCCTATGACTATTTTTTGATAACTTTAGTTTTTATGCATCTTATACATGATTGTGTAGTTTGCATAAGTTTGTATACATATTTTACATGGTTGTGTTGATTGTTTAAATGTTCCGTAAGGCAATGTATAAGTAGATCGGTGGATGAGAAGGACCTTTCCCAAATTTCAAATGGTGGAAAGTATATGTTTACTCTTATAATAGTGTTGATAATACTTACATATGAAAGTAGCTACACAAATTTATGTTTGGTACTATATATAATATATTATACCATTACAACTCTCTATCAATTTTATTAGGATGTTGTCATGGATTAGGGTATATTTCAATAAAAATTTGTAAACCCTTGGCTTAGATATCAACTTATCTTGAAGAAGATGAGTACCTATTTCATTTCAATGGCTGTTTTTATGAAATCCTTGTCTTTATTATTTATAAATACCTATGACATAAAATAACCATGAATGCCATTAACCTTGGTCTTTAATTAATGTTTATAAGTCAAAATGAATGACTGACATAAAAGAATAGTGAATGTCATTCACTAATTAATGGCTTTACTAATGATTAATTTGAATAGTTATGAGTCAAAATATTTATACAAAGAAGAAAAACTTAGTTCATAAGGTACCCACTAAGGTTGGCATTTTCATTGATGAGAATTGACAAAGGGAATCAATTATCTTCTTGTGGATATCTGCAATAATAACACTTTTCACTTGGAAATTATTCTAGTACAAAGATTAGCAATTCTTTTACATTATGGGATATTGGATACTCACTACAAAAGGTGTTTTAGAGACTCTCAAACTCAACATGGCACTTACATTGATTCATTTATGTAGAAATACCATCACTTAGCTTAGGTCCACTAAGATTGGAATCTTCATTCCCTTTGATGAAAACATAAATTTTCACATATTAATTGGACAATTAAGCCTAATAATATTTTTTAATCAGTAAGAAACTGATCAGTTTTGTATTGCCATATAATAACTTTATAGCTGATGCATTTTATTCATCATAATTCATTCTCCTCTCCTATAAAAATCTATTTCCTAAGATCCACATTCTCTCCTATAGTTTAGCCTACAAAGTCTTAAGATTTAATCAATTTAATGTGTATTTTGAATTACTTTTTATAAACATCCTTTCTTAAACACCCAATTTTCTTTTACTTATATTGATATTTTGTGTGATCTGATACATAGGGCTTTGGTATTTGTCCACATATGCTCACCATATTTCCTTCCTGGCCAGTGCAATTTGGACCATCACAAAAGGTACACCATATTACATGGTTTACTGTAAGTCTTTTAGAACATCACTTAGAATGAATGTGTATATAATTTTTGTTTTTTTAAGTTCCTATAATGTGGGTACCTAGCCTATTGTATATTTTTTGTGGGCAATTACATCTCTATCTATAGAGAGTACAAGTTTAGTATCTGGTTAGTATAAAGGAGATACTCAGGTTGAGATTAAATAGAAAAATAGTGTGCAAGTGTAGGAACCTTGGCACCCTTATGACATCGTGGGTAATAGTACCCCCACATAAACATCTAATGAGATGGATAGGGATTTAAATGTATGAAACACACATATGTTATGAGATTAAAATGTACCATTTTATCCTTTTTAGTTATGAATGGATATTCACATAGCGAATGAAGTTAAAATTCTCATGTTTACATTGATTATTTTGTTTGGCATGGTCAATCTTGAGATAAATTGTCGAGGCCCAACATCCAACTCTGAGCATGAATCTTCAAGGAGTCTCCACTAAGGCATAGATTCCAATAATTTTATCTATATTCAATATCAATATAAGAATCCCAGTTTTGGATATCATGAAATTCATAATTTATTCTCCTATGGAAAACTTAAAACTCACCATTTTTTTTCATTTTAAAATTTATTTTATAGACATTGAGGTGTCATGTTCAAAAGAGAGAGGTGGCACGGAAATGTAGACTGAGAAAGAAGGTAATTTTATTAATTACTACCTAGTAGTGTTGTGTATGCTTTGAAGAAGAAAATAAAATTTAGTGACATGTCATGGTTTCTAGGCCTATGTTTAGTAACTACAATTAAGTCGAATAAATCTTAATCATATTGAACAAGATCTTTAATGAGCTAGAGAAAAGGTAGAATTCATGTCCCTTCTACAAGACCGTATATTCAATACTCTATTAAAAATGTGGCTGGGAAGAAAACCTAATTCACTACTAGTGCAAGGCTATATAATTTTGATTTAAAGCCTTGTAATTATGGTATGATTGGAGTAAGGATTATTTATAGGAGGAACCAGACTTCTCAATGACTAAGGTCATCTAGGTGCCTTTATTAGTGGCCCTCTAAGCTCAAGTTTGTTCCATTTTGAAATAAAATATTATATTTGAAGTAGAAACAAAAATATTTTCAAATAAAATAATTTCTTACGAGTAATGAAATTTTATTTTAGGATTTTATTTCAAACACATTCTCATATTCCCTCTTTGACACCCATTTTTCATTGTGCACTTATAATTTATTTGATGAAATCACCTTATTTATGATTTCCATTATTTGTTGATGTTTTTCAGGACTTGTATGTACTTGCTAAATGCTTGGGTTCATAATCAATTTGTCTATACCATTTAAAGTCTGTAGTAGTAAAATATTTATCTTTAGGAGTTCTAATCTATTTTCATAAATCCATAAAAAGTTAATGTATCATAAAGGCCTCAGTGGCAAAGTTATAGTCTTTGTTAATTTTAATCTATCTTCATAAGTCCATAAAAGTACAATTTTCTTTAATTCTTATCTAGGGATCCTTAGCTTATGTATCTTTACCATCAATCCATTGATAGTGTCTCTACATGGATTTTCATCCATATTTTAGAGTTGAATTTCTCAATTAGCAAGTAACATGTTCACTTTAAATGACATGCCACACAATTTGAATGTGCTTGGTTCTATTTAGTGTCAAAATTTATTCTTCAATAATAATAATAATAATAATAATAATAATAATAATAATAATAATGTAGGCTTCAATTTCATTCATTCTAGATGTTTATTGTGCCATGTAGCTTCTTCTCTTTGCAATTTCTCTCATCCATTATATCCCCAACCTTCTCTTATGCACTATTTTATAGTAACCTCTATTGTAATATTTCTTAGTCTCCCAACTTATATTCAACTACAAGTCTTAGATCAAGGATGAAAACTATATGGAAACTAATGCCTTTTAATGTTACAATAACTAGAAATTAGTGTGATGTGTGGTAAGTTATTCAACACACCAATCAAAAAATTGGCATTCTTCCTTCCTAATTATTTTCTTCTATGCTTAGAAACTTATGAATTAGAGTCATTCCCTTCTATGTTGCATGACTTATGAATTAAAGACAAGAAACATGTTTTTGGCCTCTATTTGGTTATTTGTATGTAGTTCAAGTTAGATTCTAAATTTTGTTATTAAGTGTTTATGATGGGTTAGACGACCCTCCACTTCAGGAAAAAATAGAAGTTTTTGATGAGGTTGTCTAGTCCTCATTAGCACATGATTTTGGTGGATCTTGTTTTCCCCCTATTGCTATTTTTATTAGTTCCATTATGACCTTTGATACTGGCACACTATTTTATTTTATCTTTTATAATTTAGCTTCTTGGATTTCTTTCCGCTAACTTGCTATTATTTATGAATGTATTATCAAATTCCATTGAACTAATTTTGGTCATCCATGTAAATTAATATAATTTATAATTTATATGGTTTCATTAATTAAATGGACCCTTTGATCACTTGGGAGGTGCAAAGGACAACCAAATTATTCTATGATTTCATTAACACAATTGTGTTATGTACAAATTTATTAGGCTAGGCTTGTGCTTGTGCACATACTTTTGACTCCCTTCCATCTTATGCCTAAGTTGATTAGCATAATGATTATACAATCCATCAAAACCTAATTTTGGAAAGCCTATCCTAAATCTCTTTACTATACACTTATTCTTGGGGACTAATATTGGGCTTCCTTGAAGGAAGAGTAGTATGTTTATGAAGCCAAATATTATGTTCCCAAGGTTGGGGAATAATAGTTAAATCCTAAACTAGTATATTTTGCTTGATAGAATAATGTCTAGAAGAAAGATAGTTGTGCAACATCTTTTCTAACTTACAAGAACTACCTAGTTTTTTTGCATGGTGTTTTGTAATTTACTTCAAATTTGTGTGAATGTTAGTGGTAGTGATATAAAAATGTGTCGGTTGCTAAATCTTCATGAAAACTCAAATATCTATAATATTCATGCTAATTATTTTTTATGGTTTTTTATTCAATTTGTTTATAACATCTTTTTGTGCCCTATTATTTTTGAGTATTATCTTATTCAATTGGAAAGTGTCAAATGTGTAATACTTGTTTCATAATTAATTTTTATTTATGGTATAGTATCTAGTTTTGTAATTTTATTTAAAGTTGTTATTTTCCTAAGGATTTTGTTTGAAATATATTGGAAAGAGATAGGGTTTTTGTATTCACACAAGGTATTTGAAAGTTGTGGTGAGACAAGACATTGGATTCTTTGAGAATGGAGGGACTACCACCTCAAAAAAATTCCCTAGTATTTATGAGGATACACTCATGAATCAAGATGTTCATAGTGATAAGGTATCCTTATCCTTAATCAATCATGTCCTATGGAAAAATATTAATATATTTGGAATATTGTAATAGTTTTTAATATAGTAAGAAGTATAGAATCTTATATCTTTAATATAGATAAATCTATAGATTATCCCCAACAATTTTTTTTTAGATTTCATGGTCTGTAAAGAGGGAAAGATTCATTGTATCAAAGCATGATGATAAGACTAAGAATAGTTACTATCAAAATTATTACCCTTATCTTGTATTACAATGAATCATGAATTTGTGTAGATTTTATGATGAATTAGATGAATTTTTTAGGTTTCAAACTTCTTGATGAATACATCATTATTTGTGTTTAGTTATGCAACAACATTCTACCTATGCTATAAACTGGACTTGGTAGCCTTCCCTCTCTTAGATTTAGTTATAATCCTAGGATTGATGTATGAAAACATTCTCATTGGATTGGCTAGTAATTTTCATACATAATACAATAAAATAAGCACTATTGTAGATTAGGATTTTTCCTCCATTAGAACAGTATATTCCTTTGTGGGAGAAAATACACCCCCCTCATTACCTCAATGAATCTGACTGATACACAAAAATAACATCCCTTGAAACTCCGTAGATTTTTTGTGTTGAAAGGTTCATTGAAATTAAAAGGTTCAATTAAATTTTGCTTCTACTAAATTTAATTTTCTATTTTTTGTTTTATTTTATATTTTACTCAAATTTTATTTTATAGTGGAGAGACTAAACCTGTACTGATATAGAATATTTACTCACTTTTTCAATAATTTTAAAGATGGGTATATGAAAAAGAAGAGTAAGATTTTTTCTAATTTTATTTTCTAGTATACACAAATTTTATTTTATAGGAGATAAGCAAAACCTACACTAATATATAATATTTACTCACTTTTTCAAGAATTTGAAAGATGGGTATAAGGAAGAAGAGTAATATTTTTGAATTACACTTAAGATTAGAGACAACATGAAAAGTTGGTATAATATGATTTAAAAACACTGAAGACCATGAAGTGTCCAGATGAATCACATAGTTCTAGGAATGGATTTTATAAAAATATATTGAAGTTCATCCCTCTACCATTATATGTTAAGGATTAATGATGCTTAAAAACTATTTTATATTTGTTATTTTTCATAGAATAAAATTATTGTAGATCCATAAAATGTGGGCACAATATTCTACCCAAATTATTCTGGAGTGATTGATAAAATTTATTGATTGGTTGCACTAGAAGAATTTTTTTTTTTTTTTAATTCATTAAATTTATTTTGTCTCTCAAGAGACAATAGTTGGGATTAAAATGATATTATCTCTTGAGAGAAAAAAATTATGGACTCTCGAGAGACAAAAAATAGTGTTTTATGTCATCTCTTAAGAGACAAAAAAGATATTGTCTCTTGAGAGATCAAAATGATAATGTCTCTCTCAAGAGAAAAATAATATTGTCTCTAGAGAAACAAAATAAGTAGTAGTCTATATCATCTATTGGGAGAAAATTATTTGAGACAATAATTAGAGACACTCTCTTTGAGACAATGCAAAACTTTATTTTTGTCTCAATTTGAGACAATTTATTTAAGTATTGTCACTAATATTATCTCAAAACACCTCCATTTGTTGTAGTGCAAGGTAACTATCATATAATATATGTATAATAGACGCAAAATCACTCAGATGAAGTGTAAAATAATATAAAATACTTATATTTTTTTTATAAAAATAAACACTTGGAGATTTGTTACATGGAGTATTAAATTAATTATCTAAGAACTTACGTGTACGAGTGAAAATTTTGTTATAAAAAAAATTGCAAAATAGAACAAATAGAACTCTAATACACCTGTATACATGGAATATTATTTGTAAAATTAATAGTATATTTATATAATGTATCTCATATTCCATTATATGTATATAAATATAAATGGTCTATATAGAGTAAGTTGACTTAGCATAATAGTATAACAATGTGTAGCAAGATAAGATGTGTTTTAGCATTTACTAAGTCATGTTTATTATATAAGAGTTGAGTACTTGGTAGTGTTGATCCTTTGTTGGAAGCTTGATACTCATTTTTTGGCCATAATGATAATACCTTAGATAGATAATCAAAATAGTTTGAAAATAAGGAATTCATGTTGAGAACACATGAAGACATCAAGTATAATTTAGATGACTTTTGACCTTTTTTGGCATTTATACATTGTTAAGTGCTTTTATACAGTACATATTATGTTGTACAAATACTCTTGTAAAGGAATTATATATATATATATATATATATATATATATATCATTATTCTTATGAAAAATATCACATATGTAGGTGAATTGGGCATATGCCTATACTCATAACTAATTGGATAGTTAATATAAGTTAGGATTCCGTGGGACATGAAGCTTTAAAACATATTAAAAAAGCATCCTAGAAAAGTAATAAATTAGTTAAATTATGTCCATACGAGGTATAACTTGATTGTGAGTTATCTGATTTTATAAAAAAAAACTATGATTAAGTGTTAGTAATCTATATTCAGTAATAAAAATTGATGAGTATTACATATTGTAAGTAGATTAAAATGCATAAGTATTTAGACATATATAAAATACATTAGGACATTATTATGTGTGCCTATAAGTTATGTCTCTTATGATTGCTTGTATATAGTTTAAACATAAGATATATCTTGTTGGTATAAATTATACTTGCTTGCCTACTATTTAAGATTAAGGGACATTTGAATATTGAAATTTTAAGACTGGTTGTTTGTGATTGAGTAGTGTTCTCATCTACAATGACCTATGATATTATGGGATATCATAGAGTGTTTTTATTTATAAATTATAGTTTAAATGTATGTTAAACCCAGTTGGTATAAAATGTAATTGTCATGTCTATAGACATTCATATGTTTGATGGACTAAATGTATGCATGTTGGTTATTTTTATAAATAGCATATGCATGTACCTAGAGGTGTGTACTTATAATTATAATTCAATAGGTGGTTAAAACTATATTATAGATTTTCTATAAAATAGAATCTTAGTTATGAATGCATACAACCCCTTGTGAGCATAGCAAATACTAGGATATAATACTATGTGTTTTGTGAGAACTTAGATTTAATTTGTTATATCTAGTTGTTTGAATAGAAGCTTATGTTTCTATGTATTTATGACTAGTTTATTATGATTGATTATGTAAAATTATTAGTTATGTCTTAAAATATTATACTATGATAAATGATAATATGGGTTATCATAGGGTGCAATTTATTTGGAAAATAATTATAAAAATTATAAACTACAGTTAAATATGTGTTTTTATCATATGGCATAAGATATAGTCATTATTTATTTTATGGAATAAATAATAATATGAAATTCATTCATACATTTGATGGAATAAATGTATGCTATTAGATTATCTTATGCTTAGCATGTTTTATGATATGATTGTTAGTAAGATGTAAATTATATGATTTTTTTATTATATTATGTTAATCAATCTTGTATTGATAATGCTGAGTAAGTAGTGAGATTGACCCCACTAGATTAATAGCATCACAATTTTAGATGAAGGCAATCTAATCAAGTGGTGTGTATGAAATTTCACTGATCTATAGATCACTATTATTTACTATTTGAAAACTTTATCAAAATTAATGTTTAGTGAGACATTGTCATTTCATGAGTATGATTTATATGTTTGTGCAATCTCTTTTGAGATAATAGGTTTCTATGATATACCATGTGTTTAGTTTTAGAAATCATACAACACATAGGTACTAGCTTATCTCTCTCAATTCTCATGCCATCACTATCTACTCATTCATGAAGGGAGGGACATTTCTTGATGGGATTAGTGTGGGGGATCGTTATTCTATGGTTAGTATATAAAAGTACTCAGATGATGCTCTCCCTCCCCACAACATTACTATGTCTAAGATGACACTTGATATTTGCACAGATACTAGAGTTTGGAAAATTATGCTCTAAAGAGTTATGTATCTTATTGAAATATTATCATGATAAGTTGTAATTAATTATTTATTGTATTGTATTGTATTTATTATTGAAACATTATCATGATGATTTTTAATCAAATCTATATTGTACATTGACAATAGTGACTATAGGCATGTATTAGTCATGGTTGGCTAATTTTAATTACTTTCTGCATTCATAGTATGGTGTGTTTCTTATGGTGATAGTGATCAATGATATATGGTGTGGTATGATTAATTTACAATTGTTGCACTTAAAGTATTTTATATGATCACCATTTTGATTCCCATTGTGTAATCTATTTATAACATATGTGTTTTATATTAAAAAATCACATTTATCTATTTTAAACCTAGTAGGGTTGCTACATGTGGTATCATATGTATGGCTCTAACTCTAGTACCTAATGAGTCTATTAGCACTTTTGTATCCTTATATTTATTGGAAAATAAAATAGTGAAATGTGTGTGGTACATTGTTCATGTATTGTTAGGATCACTTTTACCCTTTTAGATTTGTTAAAGGGTTGGATTATAGAAAGTCTCAATGGTGATGGTCGTATAATATGTTTGGTTAGGTAAGTACATAGAAAAGCTCATGATATATGAACAAGAAATTCCTAACATATTTTGATCATTTAGATCAAACACCTCAAAAATGATTACATTATTATTTATTAATCAATTTACCTTCACCATTTGTGTTTTGTGTTGTGAGTGTTTATAAAGCATGGGATCCTCTCAATTAAGTATATGTGAATTGGTTTTGTGTCTTATATACACTAATACTATGAGTGGTAGATCCTTTAAGACCATTTTTAAATTACTACCACCTAGTGCAGTGGCAATTTTACATCTAGTGTAATGTAGTTATATTTTTTTAGGACTCTAATGTGTTAGGAGCTGGCTCATGATGTGGCACCCCATATTTTTAATTTGGATTTGGGAAGAAGTGTCATCTCTTATGGATATCATAAACTTGATTTTTTATTCTCTCACTCTTCTTTGAAATTACTATAAGCCACTAAATGGATTCATATTTTCATGATGTTGATTTAGTGTACCCTTAAATGGGAACTTATTTATGAAATGTTGTTTTGACCTTATTCCCTTGAGTTTGTGGGATGTTGTCTTTTAATTCTTGTTGAGATAGAATTTATAGGATTAGATGGATTGATACATCTTTATGGTTAGTATTTTCCTTCCAGTTGTAGAAGCAGGTTATGATAATAAACTTACAAGTTCAATAAGTAGGTAGTGATTATGGAAGCTTGGGTTTTGATGTTTACCTTATACCATGTGAGTGTATTTAAATTTTTTCTTGTTGAGGGGTTAGTTCTCTACTTTCCACTTATGTCTTTTTAGAGTCATACTTTCCAATGCTACTTTAGCTAATTTTGTGAACTTTGACCACATTGAGTGGTGAGCCTTGAATTTATATTAATTATAGATTAATAATTATAAGCTGATTTTAATTTTTATCTTATGATTTACCCTTGATTATTATTATTATTATTATTATTATTATTATTATTATTATTATTATTATTATTATTATTATTATTATCTTTCTTGAAAACATGTTTTGATGACACATTTATTTACTTTTCATCAGCAGTGAATAAGGTATAGGAAGTGTGAAACATCATGTTATTCCAAAAAGGTTTTGTTGAGGTCAACATACCCCCTATTTCAAATACTGGGGACCTATGTGTTAAATTATGCAATTTATACCTTAAAACTGAAATTCCCTTGACTAGAGTATCATTAACATGTTTTCAACATTATTTACATTTGAAGACCATCCACCCCTTGGTATGGTTGATTTTTTTATTCATGGTTCTACTTTAGCTTTGCCTAAGGTTGTTAACAATAGATCTCTATGTTTTAGATCATTGATTTAATGGAGCTCTCATTGATGGGATCATACATAGATTTCATAATTTTAATGACTTTAGATAAATTTGACCATTTAATAGCATTTGGTTTGTTTAAAGTCAAGTTAAATATGTGTTCAAGATTCCTAAAACCCTCGTATAGGAACCTTAGCTTAGACATTTTGATTTAAATTCAAAATTGGTGAGAGTTAAATTGGGGGGAACGCTTTTTAAAATACCAACAATTTTAGGTTATTTTTTTATGATAAGGCTTCATCATGTTTCTCAGCATGATGAAACCTTAACCTAAACAATTATATTCTTTATCCCCTTTGTCCCCATTTATTTTTTCATGGTCTAACTTTAATACTATACGGTCATTTTTATTAAGTTCTTAGCTTGATCTGACTTTATTTCATAAGCTTAGACTAACGACTTAGTCCTAAGACCCCATTCACATTTATTAACATGAATGAGACCTTAGTCATAAGACTTTATCCTAAGTCTTATTTTCTTTGAGCCCTAACTTAAGCCACATGCTTCTCTATAGGATCTAAGACCCACATGCATTCAGGTAGAAATGATTAGATGATGTGAAATATACCTAATAAGTCCAAAGATTTAACCCATATGACTAATCACTCATGATCACTTAGATCATGATCAATGGCTTGTATTTAAGTGGATGTCAAAGATTGGATGATGTGAAGTTAAGAGGGGCCCCTTTTATGAAGACATAAAATTTACCTAAGTCTTACCCTAAAGTTTCATTGTATTTGTCAATATAATGAAACTTTAGGCTAAAGGCTTATGTTAAGTCCTATTAATTATTCGACGGGCCTATGTTTTATTATGTTGTAGCTTAGATTATATACTTTAATCCTAAGTCTTGTTCATATATATTAATATGAACAAAACATTAGTCTATAATCTTGGTCTAAGTTTTATAAGATCTCAAGCTTACTTAACCAATTTGTGACTACAGGTACCAATCACAGCCAACTAATCAGCATGATCAATGCTTCACACTTGCTCAGATGATGCATAATGGATCAAAATTTCCATAGGGCATATTATTTTCTTTTGGACTTAAAATTGATGTTCTTATTCCCATAAAAATACATGTATGAGGTCATCATTGACATCCATGAGGTCATCAAATTTAAGTTCTAATAATATATCACTAGAGCTTAATTTTGATGTTATCATACCTATCACATGACGTTCACAAGGTTGTCATTGATTTTCATAAGGATGTCAAATTTTATATCAATAACCAATCCCACTTAGATAAATGAACATGTTGTTTTCTTTTTCAAGATCAATGAAGTCTCATTTGGAGAATATTCATGCACTCCAATGATAAAACCAATCTTTCACCTTATATTGATTAAATACCATACTTTAACTTAAGGAACTTTCTAAACAGGTTTAGATTTACATAAGGTCAATTATTAATTCTATGGAATTAGCTTAAATTCTTATCCTAAAGTTCAATCATGTTATTCAACATAAGCAAACCTTAGCATAATCACCCTAGACTTGGTCCCTTAATGTCTTAAGACCCCCTTTTGGGGAATCATTTCATTTACCATGGTCTAATTTTTTTTAGATATATAATTAATCTAAGTCTCTATCCTAATATTATAATTGTATTCAATAATACAATAAAACCTAAGGCTAAAGACTTATGGTTATATCTTTTATCATTTGATGGTGTCCCTTTTATTTGATCTAAACATAACTTAAATATTTTATCCTTAAGATTATTTCACGTTTATAAACATAAAATAAAACCTTAGACTAAAGTATTTAACCTAAGATCTTTACATCATCCCATGTTAATTTAAAGTTCATGCACCTTTTCAAGATCGATAACTTGCATCTAATCGAGACAACATGATTAGATGGAGCAAGATCAATGTGGACTTTTCAACAGAAGCCCCAAATTTCTATGGCACTGCCACATGGTACAAGTGTGCTAACCATGAGAATGATAAAGATGCAATGCTTAGAAGGATTTTGGGGTTACCAAGTGACATAAATATGGGGCCTAATATAAAGGACAACCAATGACATGCAAATAACAAAATCAAGATCAATGATCTACATTGATATTTGTATATGATTGAATGGAATGAGATCAAAGACAAATTTTAAAAGGAAAAAATCAAGTTTCAAATAATTTATGAAAAAAATCCTATAAAAATATAACTGGATGGGATAGAGCTACCATAGAGATACCACCTGAGCAAGAATTAACAAAACCAAAGATTTTATGAACTTAGAAAAGGAAACAGTATAAATGAGAAATTCCTAATCAAGACTAAGGCATGAACTCACTTGAGTACAAACAAACATCACCATTAAATCTTGAATAGACCTAAAAAAAGCCCTAGCATCTATAGAATCCCTAGTTTGATCCTAATTTGATCATAGTTAGACTAGAGAGAGCTCAATTGTCACTCAAACAAGTACAAATTGATTTTGAATTAATTTACAAACTACTAGTGAGAAATTTATAGAGCTCAAAATCATCTTAGCATGAAAACAACAAAATAAAGAATGACATAGAGTTGTATTTAACTTTAGACATAAAATAAAGGATCTTCAAAGACACTGAATTTGATGTAGTACCATTGAACATCGAGGATAATAACTCGTCGAATATCTTCTAGGATATTGAAGAGTTAAAAATAATCACCAAAGAAGATGAAAATAATGCCATAGTCTGGAAGAGATACTATGATATGGTCACTATCTAGATGACCAGTATCACCACATAGTTACAAAACCAAAGGTACTTCACTGTATTTATGTTATTACTCCTATTCTTAAGGATTATAGAATTGGCCAAGACATGATAAGGCAAAAATGTAGTTTTAAAAGGGTTGCTTACATTTTCTCCATTATATTTTAAAGTTACTACAAACTTCCCATACCTCATATAGATTTTTCCATGATTAAATAATGGTCTAACTAAAATGACTTGAAAATCACCCTTGCCCCATGGATGTATTCAAGAACCCATGTAGTTTCTGACCCCACTAAAAGAATACATATCTCCCAATTTAGGGTAGAATTATAATGATTATGAATTTGCTCAACAAATTTTTTGGGGCCCCTTCTACCACCTATGTCAACAAGAGTTGGGTCCCTTATGTATATTTCATTGTTGAAAAGGGACTTACTTCCCCATCAGGAGAAATAATCAGTATTTATCAAAAACAACAATTCTCTACCATAAATAATAGGAATACCATTCACTTTTTTATGATGTCCTATCACTTGTATGCCCTATTGGCCATTACGCAAATTCCTAACATCAAAAATTGGTTACTTAATGGAAGGCAAATAGTCTCTCATTACTATTCCAAACTACATATATTCAAGTATAGGGACCACATACAATTAATTTATGACTTTGTGTACCCATCTTTGGTAGAAGATATTATTGGGTTACCTATGATGAGGGTAAGTACCTTAATCAATAAGTATGTATAATTTATTAGGGACCTTTGGTTATATCTTGACTACACTATAATCTGGATAGAGGGAACCTTATATCAACCTCTTAGATTGCTAGTCTATACACCCACCAAGATGGTTGAACAAAATATTGCATACCAATTATTTTATGGTATTGATCATATATGAAAACAAAAGAGGAAGGGGCTAATTCATCTGTTCACTTTGCCTTTTAATAGAACTATGTTATAGAATTGGGATAATGTAGACACTATTTCCAGACATAGAGACTCATTCAATTTATAGATTGATGATTTAAGGCAGTGGGATTGCAAGGATAATGTTGTGAAATATTTGAAAGCCAAATAGATTAACATAAAATATGAACCTCAACTTGGTGTCCATGACATAATGTACAACTGAGCATTTTCATTTTTAAATGTCATAACAAGATTGTAGAAGTAGAATATCAAGCTTGAGGCTAGATTGAAGAGATATGAGAAGCTAGCTAGTGAAATATGGTAGATGAATCCTTTGCAGTACCATTTACTACCAGGACCATTTACTATACATCCCCCAGGATATCTAGAGGCAAAAATTACACCAAGAACAAGAAAAGAGAAGATTGAATAAAACATGGTGAAGTGGAATCATCTTCTACCCAACCTAAAAATATATACTCTCCAATTGAATACATTGACATGATTGCATTGGATATTGAGGATACATTAGAGAATGCCTTGAAGGATCTATCAAGTGTTTATGGGTTGGATGAAGAGGAAAATAAGAAGAAAAACCTCAAACTAAATCTAAGGAAGTAATAAAGGAAGAGGGGAAGGAAATATTTAGAATTAATCCCAGTGGCTCCCCCATAAAAGAGAATGACTAAACTAGCCTTGGTTCTTATGGTCACTAAGAGGCCCAAATTAACCCTCACTCACCCTTTGAGTGAGGTTAATTTTTTGAGTGATGAGAATCTAATTTATGGTCCAACCACTCTTGAATGGTTCATATATGGAAAGTTATAAAAGATTCCAACTCTGCACCATCAATGGACCGTCACAAAAAATTTCAACATCATAGTTCATTTGGAGCTTAAGCCCTAGATAGTGGCTCTACAAAATCAAGTAAAATAAATACATTTGGCTTCTCCTTAGTCTTTAGGTCACACCCAAATGGATGTCCTAGAGCCATCAAAAATAACACACTCTTCAGTAAGTGTCTAATTTAACCCAACCAATGTTGGATTGGAAAGAGTAACAATAAGGAAATTTATGGTGGGTGGAGAGGAATCCACTTTTCAGAAGGTGGAACCATATTTTGGATTGACTCCAATTAGAGGCCAAAGACTAGGTGAGGACCCTATCCATTAGGAGGATATACTTCGATTAGTTGAAGCTTAATCAACCCAATTACAAACTAGCATCAAAGGCCTACAAAAATAAATAATGAACCTACAGAGGGAGGAGGATTTGGAGAAATAGTTAGTTTTATCAGTTCTTAATCCCATGGTTGATATTTTTGAGGCATGTTTCTATGATATGTTTGACTCTCTGAAGTCAATAAAGATAAAATAGAGTGCACTAAACAAATAATATATAGTAGCCAAGGGCTTAATCACCTAATGGCAGAGTTTTAAGGATAAGATAAAGGATTTAATTAATATATTCATGGGGGATAAACTCCTTAGTTTAAAAACCATAAATAATTCTCATCTCAACACCATCTTGGGGTTAATTTTGGATAAAATCAATAGTCTGATCGCATGGTCCAAGTTCTTAGAGAGACTCATCAAGGATGATAAAGATATGCTAGAAAAAATTTAAAAACTCTTGGGGATCATGATTGTAAAGCCTACAGAGCTCAACTCCATGGGCATCACAGCAGATAATGATTTGAAACCCATGAACACTTTGGTCATACATGAGGTGGGGAGCAAGAGCCAAGGAAGGTCTAGAGGTGATAATAGTGGGGTCATGGATATGATCCTAACTACTAAAGAGAATATAACTAAGGTGAAGATCATTAAGGAAGCTATAAAAAGAAATGATAGGGATCTTGATGACCTAGTTGAGCAAGAGGATGGGCTCCTGCTTGAGCTATCTGTTAATTTGAACATAGTTGATGAATAACATAAAAAATCAATGAGTTTACTCCAATAGAACCAATGCTATTCATCAACACAAGTTCCATCAGTTGGTTACAAATATTCTCTTTTGTGATAACATTGCAATTTTTAAAAATGGAATATTCTTTTGTAAAGGCATGTGCTATTTTTATGCATATTGCGTAAAGGTCAGTTTATTTTAGAAAGTCTAGTGTAATTTGAAAACTTTATAGAAAAGGTAGTTTACCTTTGTATTTTGTACACTCTTAAGTTGATGCAACTGATAGACATGCTTCCTTAAAGTATATAAAAGGACCATTGTCACTTGTAAAGAGGAGGGAGATTTTGAGCTATAAAACTAGTGTAAACTTTGAAGCAATTAATACAAGTAGATAATTCTGATAAGATTGTCTCATCTTGTTTGTGTGAACTATTTTTTAGATTCTCTCTTAATTATTTATTATAAATATTAGATTTGAATGGTTCTTTTGAAATCCTTACATGTATCTTCTGAATGCACAATTATTAACTTATGTATATTCTAGGTTAATTGAATGTTCCTTACCTTTCTTCATTTCATTTGATCTATATTTGTAAATTTGCATCAGTTATCTTCTTAAAAGAGTAAAATTTTAAAGTAAACATGGTTCTTATTTACATCATGTCTTATCTTCCTTAGAAGTTTTCCTAATACAATTTTTGATTTGAGCTTAAGCTAATTTACCTCATATATTGGTTTTAATTACATGCCTGGGAAACATTAAAACCTTGTCATAATGTTTGAGATAAGGATGAACAATAATTTTATTTTCTGCCCTACCCTACCTTTTTATTTTTTAACTAGACCACTTTTCTTAAATATCCACATAGATCAGTCGTAGCTTATAATGTGATCACAATTTATTGATATTAGTATAGATTATTGCATCTTTTACAAAGATTGTTGAGACAACCAAGGTAGCTCCTAAACACCATGTTTTATAAATATTATGGAATAGTTTCCTTACTTTTACAGTATTTCATCATAGGTAACTAGATTAGGACAACTTGCTACTCATACTTTGAACTCCTTGGGTTCTAAAATGAGAAGTGTTATTTAAATACTAAGATCACCCTATGGTACATATTTAGGCATCAAATAGATTAAGCTTCACTGTCGCTAGGAGGGCCAACAAATCCCTGTTAATTTGTAAGATTTTTATTGGTTTTGGTGTATTTTGATCAAGGATCATTCTATTCTTTACATAATTGTACTTATTTTAGCATAATTATGTAAATTTTTTGTGATCTTCACAATTTCATACAATCTTTGTGCTTCCTTTAGACAAAGATCAACATTCTTTCAAAGTATACCCTTGATTATGTTAAATATAGATTTAAATTTGTCAACTCAATAGGTTTGAGGTTAGTAATAGCTATTTTGGTTACAGATTCATAGATCCTTTGCAAATTTGAGCTCATTTGAGCTTAGGGTTGTAAATATCATTCATATTTATGTATTTAGACATTTTTTTAGCTAGTTTAGTTGAATATCTTAGTCCTTTATTGTTCTTTACATGAATATTTGAAAACATTTCTTAATGTGCAAGTTTAATCTTTTTTCATTGTAAAAATAGATTTGACATTTTGTATTTCAAACAGAATTCAAAGTTCTCAAGTTGGAATTTCCTAGAATCAAAACAAGGTGACATATAGAAATAAGGGAACCTCTACTTGACCTATAAATTCACATGAAAGCTAGGTGAGACAACAGTAGGCATAGATGTTTGAAGTCTTTACCAACTTCACCACTCCAAGTTACTCTGGAATTAAACCTTAATCAAGGTATGGCCCAGCTAAGGGATTCCTCCATCAATGTATTAGGTGTAGTATATGATCTCCCCCATAATCTTGAGAAATATTTGCCAATGTTTAGTCCAAATAGTGTTGTAACTACAGAGGAACACATTAAATCATTCAAATCTACATTAATATTATTAAATGTCACCAATGAAGATGTATCATGTAGGTTATTTCCTTTTACTTTTAGGGATGCTACATATGAATGGTTTTTTAGTCTGCATGATAATTACATTATTAGTTGGGATGGTTTTAGCAATGTCTTTATTGACCAATTTGGTAAGGTCATTAGTCCTTGTGTCTTGTACCAATACTTTACCACCATTAGAATAAATGTTATTGAGTCTATAAGATCATTTAATACCAAGTTTCAAAAGATGCATAGCTAGACCATAGATACCTACAAACCTGATGATGTTTTGGCTTTAGAAATCTATAAGGATGTAATAGATCATATGACTTATATGTTCCTAAAAATATTGCTTCCAATCATAACCACCTTAGCCTAAGCCTATTCTAAATTAGTGGTCATTAATGATAAAATACAACCTCAAGGATAAATGACTTAGTCTATCCCAAAAATCAATCCACATATGCCTACCTTGAGTATCTTTCCTAAAAATAATTAGAATATGCCTGCTTTGAATCACATCCCAACATTGAACTAGTTACCCTTGAGCCATGTTGCTCATAATCAGAACTTAGGATTTCTAAACCATCCTACAACTGGATTTAATCCAAATGATCAAAAGGCTTTGGTACCAACCAATAATACTAATAGTAATCAAGTTCATAATTCAAAAACTCTTAAGAGTGAGAATGACTCTATATTAAATATTGTAAAAAAGCTAAGCACTAATTTTCTTTAGCTACAAAAGTAATTTAGTCATACAAGAGAAAGATCAGGAAGAAACTTCTCATTTAAAAGATCTAACAGACCCAATAATAGATTCTAGAATGATAGTTTTCATAACAATAATAACAATGAATCATCTACTAATAAGAAGAACATGGACATTAATCATATAGATGTTGCATTAATTTATTATTGCTAGGGTTCATTATACAACTAAGCATGGTGAAATAGATTGCATCAAATTATAAAAATATTATGAAGCCTTTCAGGAAGAATTGGACACATTTTAAGTAGTTACTAACAAAGTTAATAGTGTAGGTACATCAAGATATAAATCTGTTGACCAAGGCTTCATGGTGGAGATGTTTGACTTTCCCTTCCAAGAAGATAATGAACTTGATTATGTTCTTGAGGAAGTGAACACCTCCAAAAAATTCTTGAATAAGACATATCCATTAAGCAATAGAGATTAGAGGCATCCTTTGACTACCTCAACACCTCTAAACAACTTTGGCACTCCTCCAGACACTACATTAGATAACAACCCAGAGCTTCCAAATGGAATTAGTTCTAAACAGAGTATTGATTCATTTATTTATTTAAATAAATATGGATATAATATTGTGGAATAAATGAAGAAAATAAAGGCTAATATCACATTTCATGAATTGACGTAGATCACTGATCAAAGGGACCTATTGCTGGAGTCCTTGTCCAAGAAACCTAGCAAACCATCCAAGACTGATAATTCCAATGTTGCTATATATAAAGCTAAGATAGAATCCCCACATTTTTTGTTACTATTAGAATGTTTGGTAAGAATCTACATAATTGTTTCTTAGATTTTGGTGCATCCACCAATATTATGCCAGTAGGTATTTTTAAACAATTTGGCTTGACTCCTATCAAATCGCATAGATTTATCACTTAGATAAGTCTAGAGTCAAGGTCATTAGGGAGTTATTATATTTTTATATGCATCTTGATTCTAAGCCTAAGGTCCAACAATTTATTGATATCTAATTTGTTGACATACCTAATGCTTATGGGTTACTATTGATCAAGGAATGGACCAAGGCCCTGAATGGATACATGTCTCTTGAATGCTCATATTTATGGCTTCCATGAAAATGGTAAAAAATCAAATTAGATTGGAAAGAGAACCAAGGATGAATCATAAAATCATAAAATACAATTCTATAAATGAAAAGGTAAACATATTTGACTCTGATTTAGGAGTTTTCATTCTTTAAACAGCTAAGATAAATAATTTTAAACCTTCTCATACTATGCCTAGATTTTGTAAACTACATTTTGATGGGGCTAGATGTAAATCTAGATCTGGAGTAGGAGTTGTCTTAACCAATCCTATTGGTAAGGAATATCATGCTTCCTATAGAATTCAATTTTTGTGCACCAATAATCTTGTAAAACATGAAGCAATGATCTTGGGTTTATAATTTTCCATCAAGTAAAAAGTCAAGGAATTGATGGTTCATTATGATTTAGACCTAGTATTCAATCAGGTAAGAAGTAGATACGAGTGTAAATTGTCATACCTCAAGAGATACAAGTTTAGAGTCTAGGATTTGTTAGAGTATTTTTATGGATTCAACATTTTTTCTATCCCTAGAGAGAATAACAAGGATGCTGATGAGCTTACCTTAGCTTCAACTAATCTGATGCCAAACCTTGACTTTTATTACTTTACCATTGAGTTGGTTCCATGCCCTTCTATCCTAGATAATGCAAACCATATGTAGGTCTTTAATGATGACCAACAGATCCTAGATTTCATGACTAATTAATGATTATTTGAGGTACATATCATAGATGAAACCAATGAGAATACTCTTAAAGAAGATGGTAAATATAATTGTAAATTCATTTAGCTAAATGAAAATAAAGGTATAAAGGGCATGATTGCCTTAAAGATATTATTTGATTAGGATAAGCTAGATGATAACACTAGGATTTCTAAATCAAGTGGGAAGGATTACAAGGTAGTTAATCTTGGACCTCAAGATCAACCTCAGTGAGTTAATATTAGAACAACATGCCAAAACTGTTGAAGATAATAAAGCCAAAGACTTGATTGCAAGATATATGGACATAATTTCATGGTCCTATGATGATTTGAATATTTTTTATTCAAAATTCATCACTCATACCATACCTTTGAAGAAATATTGCATACCTTTCAGGCAAAAGTAGAGACTTGCCAACCCTATTTTAGAGCCTATGATTTACAAAGATGTTAAAAATTTGTTGGATGCCAAGATTGTATTTCCCCTTAAGCACTCTACCTAGGTTGCTAATTTAGTATCAGTTAGTAAAATAAATGGTAAAATCAAGGTTTTCATTAATTTTAGGAACCTTAATAAGTCGTTTGAAAAAGACAACTATCCTTTGCCTTCTTTGGACCAAGTTATAAAAACAAATTGGTTATATTATGATGTCCTATCTTGATGGATTGTTAGGTTATAACCAGGTATTGGTGAACCAATAAGACATGATGAAAATTGCTTTCATTACCAAATGGGTCAAATTTACATATAAGAGGATGTCATTTAGACTAATCAATGAAAGAGAAACATTCCAAAGAGCCATATATCACGCTTTCTAAGGTTTGGTAGGTAAATGCATCATTATATACATAGATGATCTGACTATTTTTATTAGAATAGGGAGGACCACATTATGCATTTACAATAGATTTTTGAAAGCTGTAGGAGGTATGTGATTTCCCTTAACCCAAAGAAGAGTATTTTTTGTGTTACTGAGGGAAAGTTTCTAGGCCATGTCATTACTAAATAAGGGATCTCTATAGATCCTAAAAGAGTAGAATCTATATCAAAGATAGAGCATCCTAATAGTAAGAAACAACTAAAATCATTCTCTGGTAAAATTAACTTCGTACAGAAGTTTATTTCTAGTTTTGATAAAATTATCAAGCCATTGAATGACATGCTGAAAAAGGATGCCAAAATAACTTGAAATGAGGAAGATAAGAAATCCTTTAAGGACATCGAGGATGCAATTAGTCAATCTCTAGTCTTGATAAGACTATACTTTTACAAGGATGTCTACATTTACTCCTTTACTTCTGACCATACTATTACTATAGTCTTAATTCATAAAATTGATGGATGTGACCATCCAATTGCTTGTATGAGCACCAAATTTAAGAATGTTGAGTTGAATTATTCTTTAATTGATAAAAAAAACTTGTGCATTAGTAAAGATAGTGGAAAACTTTAGACATTACATTCTTAGGAATAAATTTTGTGTAGTCCTACTTGACCCTAATATAAAGCTCATGCTATGTCAAAATGAGTTAGGAGAAAGAATAGGGAAGTGGATGTCAATACTACAGGAATATGACATTGAACTAAAGACTACAAAATTAGTAAGTTTCCAAAGTTTGATTCAAATGATTGCCAAATCTAACCACAAGCTTAAAGTTATGCAAGTTGAACAATATTTTTTAAACCTAATGACTAAAATGATCCTATCATTCATTTGTTGATTAATGGCACTTGTCCTACAAGACTGACCAAGGAGAAGAAGAGAGATCTATGACTCAAAACAACCCATTACCTGATCAAGAATGAAGTTTTATACCAAAATAACTTTGAAGGTGTTTACCTAGGATGTGTTTTAAAGGTAGAGGTTGTTGAGATAATGAGCATGTTTCATGAGAAGATGGGAAGTGGGCATCCATCTAGAAGAACCATAACCCACAAAATTTTGAGATCTGGCTACTATTGTCCCACCATATTTAAAGATTCTCAAATACATGTGAGGTAATGCCACTCATGCCAATTTTTTAGCATAAAAGAGCCAAAAATAGTAATGTCATTGTAACAAGTAATGGTTGATAAACCTTTTGTATATTTGGGGTTAGACTATATAGGGGTGATCAACCCTAATTCATTATAAGGTCACAAGTATGTTCTGATAGCTAATGACTATTACACCAAGTGGAATGAGGTAGTGGCCACTAAGTAATGAATAACTAATGAAGTGATCACCTTTTTAGAATAAAACATATGCACCAAATTTAGAACTTTGATCTCTTTAGTATGTCATAATGGATTTTATTTCATATCCATTGAAATGATGGAATGGGCATATGATAATAGTATTATTGTCAAGTTCTCATCCAACCATTACCCTCAAGGTAATATTATTTGAATCTACCAATAAGAATTTGATGAAAGCAATGAATAAGTATATAGTAGACAAACCCAGAACTTGGAATAAGCTTCTTAAATATACCTTTTGGGTAGATAGAATAAGAATAAAGTAGGACCTAAAGGCATCAACATTATTTTTGGTTTATGGATAATAGCCCATCTTCCCTATCACCCTCAAGTTACCTATATACAAGTTCATGTAGGAATATATGGAAGAAGAATAGAAACTTACAAATTTAAGGCTGCTAGACATTGTTCAAATGGAAGACGCTAGATAAGAAGACTAGACCATTGTAAGGAGGTGGTTTGATAAGAGATCAAAGGTAAAGGTTTTTAGACAAGCAGACTTAGTTCTTCTTTGGGACAATGCATCTGAACCCAAGGGAAAACATGGAAAGTTCACACCTCTATGGATAGGCCCCTAATAGATTGTCGAGACACTTTATAATAACACCTTCAAGCTGAAAGATGTACAAAGAGAAGAATTTGTATTTCCCACCAATGGGAAGTATTTCAAGCATTAATTTTTTACTACTCCTAGGGTCTTCATGGAGTGAATTTGTAAGACTAGTTAGAAGGGTAGGATAGTTTAATTTCATTTTACTCTTTCTTTCCTATCACTTGTTTTATCACTTGTTTTATATATATATATATATATATATATATATATATATATATATATATATATATATATATATATATATATATATATATATATATATATATATGTCTATGTGTGTGTGTGTGTATTTATGCATATTTATTTGCTTTTTATTTGATTTTTTCTAGTTTGATTTCTATTTTGTGTTTTCTTTCTTTTTTTTCACTTTCTGCTAATAATCCCCTTTTGGGTAGCCTTTAGCTTAGATTTTATTCAAAAAACACTTAGAAACTCCACAAGTTCAAAATTGCAAGTATGAATCTTAAACAAATGTTGATTATGGATTTGGAATATGAGCTTATGTTATTGTTTAAAGAAACTAGTAAGGACTAGTAGATAGGTCAACTGTTCTATGAATATTTAAACATTATTTTGATCTAAATTTGGTTTTAAGAACTACATATGTGGGGTGAAATCTTGAATTATTAATGCATGATTATGTTTTCACTTAATAAATATCCATGCTTGAGACAAATGTTACAATCATAGGTGATTGTTTGAATATCAAACATTTCACCAAATCCGTAAACCTATCTACTTTGGTTTCCAACCTTTGCTAGAAAACTTAAAAGATCTAAAAAATACAGAAAATGAGAGCTTATTGTAAAATCCAAAGTTTTCCAAATAAATTTTATTTTGGTAATCTCCATCAGGGCTATGGATGCCTAGATGGAATTGGATCAAGGCCTTGAGTCAATACAAAGTCATCTCTATTGGGGTTATGAATGTCTGGTTCGCAACAAAGCAATGCAAAGCCTTCCTTGAGCTAAAGCATGGTTCTTAACAAATATCCAAATGCTTTGTAAGTAAATGTTAATGATTAAATACATGAGAACTAGAATTTGTCTCTTGATTGCTATGGTAAATAGTAAGTGGAATAAAAACACACACATAACATGGTGATGCTTTGATGTTTGATCATAACTCTAAACAAATAAGGTTTGTCTTAACCATGAATTGATCTTGATAATGGTATTGTTCAAGTAGAATAAACAATCTAGTTATTTGTTTGAACCAAAGTCTCTAAATTCTAACATATTTCTATGTTTTCTTGGGAAGTCACAATTTTTTGATGTCAACATACCCCATATTTCTAAAATTTTGGGACCCATGTGTTAAATTATGCAATTTGTACCTTAAAACTAAAATTCCCTTGACCAGAGCATCATTAACATGTTTTGCACATTATTTCCATTTGTAGATCATCCACCCCTTGGTCTTGTTGGTATTCTTGTTCATGGTTCTACTTTAACTTTGCCTAATGTTACTAACACTAGATCTCTATGTTTTAGATCATAGGTTTAATGGATCTCTCCTTGATGGGATCATACTTGGGTTTCATAATTTTAATGACTTTATCTCAATTTGACATTTTAATATCCTTTGGTTTGTTAAAAATCAAGTTGAATCTATGTTCAAGATTCTTAAAACCCTTGCATAAGAACCCTAGCAGAGACTTTTTTATTTAAATTCAAAATTGGTAGGAGCAAAATTGGTAGGAATGTTTTTCAAAAAGCTAAAGACTTTAGGTTAATTTTTTATGATAAGGATTCATCATGTTTCTAAACATGATAAAACCTTAACTTAAAAAATTATATGTTTATTCCCCTTTATAAGTCACCCTTTGTCTCCTTTCACTTTTGTGTGGTCTAACTTTAATACTACAGGGTTCTTTTTATTAAGTTCCTAGCTTGGTCTAACTTTATTTGCACAATTTTAGACTAATGACTTAGTCCTAAGGCCCCATTCACATGTATTAAAATGAATGAGACCTTAATCCTAAGACTTTAGACTAAGTATTATTTGCCTTGAGCCCTAACTTAAGCCATGTGATTCTCTACAAGATCTACAATCCATGTACATTCAAGGAGAAATAATCTGATGGCACGAAATGTTCCTAATGAGTCCAAAACTTTAACCCACAAGACCAATCACTCTTGATCACTCAAGTCATGATCAATGTCCCATAATTAATCGGATGCCAAATATCAAATGGTGTGAGGTCAAGAGGTGCCCCCTTTGTTATGACATAGAATTAACCTAAGTCATAACCTAAAGTTTCATTGTATTTGCCAATACAATAAAACCTTAGGCTAAAGGCTTATGTTAAGTCCTATTAATTACTCAAAGGGTCCATGATTTATTATGTTGTAGCTTATCTTATATACTTTAATCCTAAGTCCCATTCATATTTATTAATGTGAACAAAACATTAGTTTGTAATATTGGTCTAAGTTTTATAAGGTCCTGAGCTTACTCAACCCATTTGTGACTACAAGAAATAGTCACAACCAACTACTCAAATCATGATCAATGGTCCACACTTGCTCAGATGAAGCTAATCAAATGATGTGTAATGGATAAAAATTTCCATAGTGCCTGCTATATTCCCTAAGACTTAAAATTGATGTTCTCATGCTCGTCAAAAGACATCTGAGAGGTCATCCATGAGGCCATTAAATTTAATCCTTAATGATATAGTACTAGAGTTTAATTTTTATGTTCTCATGCTCTTCAAATGACATCCATGAGGCCATCATTGATGTTCATGAGTTTGTCATTGACATCCATGAGCCCATCAAATTTTATCTCAATAATCAATCCTAATTAGACAAATGACCATGTTTTCTACCTTTGCAAGATCAATGGGGTCTCATTTGGAGAATATTCATGCACTCAAATGATAAAAATAACCTTTCAACTTATATTTATTAAAGACCGTGATTTCACTTAAGGACCTTTCTAACTAGGTTTAGATTTGAATAAGGTCAATTATGAATGACATGGACTTAGCCTAAAGTATTATCCTAAAGTTTAATCATGTTCTTCAACACGAGAAAAACTTAACAAAATCACCCTAACCTTGGTCACTTTATGTCTTAATACCCCCATTTTGGAGACTCATTTCATTTACCATGGTATAAATGTTTTTAGATATAGACTTAATCTAAGTCTCTATCCTAAGGATTCAAGTGTATTTATTAATACAACAGAACCTTAGGCTAAAGACTTATGGTTATATCTTCTATCATTCGATGGGATCCCTTTTATTTGATCTAAACATAGCTTAAATAATTTATCCTCAAGATTATTTCATGTTTATTAACACAAAATAAAACCTTGGACTAAATAATTTAAGCTAGGATATTTAGATGGTCCCATGCTAACTTAAACTTTATGTACCTTTTTAGGATCGATGACTTGTGTCTAATCGGGGTAACATAGTCGGACGGAGTGAGATCACTATGTAATTTTTAAAAAGATATCAAAAGACCCATATTACTTCAATGTAGCACATGCATGCTAACCATGAGACTAACAAATACATAGAGCTCAAAAGGCCTGTGGGATTGCCAAGTGGCATAATCATGTGGCCAATATAAAAGACAACCAATGGCATGCATCTAATAGGATCGAGATCAACAATACACATTGGTACACATATATGATTTAATGGAGAAAGATAAAAGATATAATTTTAAAAATAAATGGTCAATTTTTAAAGCATTATGACCAAAATGCCATGAAAATCCAACTAGATGTCGCAGAGCTACCATGTGAGCAAGAAAAAACAAAACCAAAGATTTTATGGGCTCAAAAAAGGCAAAGGTATAAATGAAAAAAATACTAATTGATTCTAAGGAATAAACTTACTTGAGTAAAAATAACCATCACCAATAAAGCTCAAAAAGATATGCAAAAAGCCCTAGCATATGGAGAAGCCCTAGTTTGATCCCAATTTGATAAGAGAGAGATCAATTATCAGCTAAACATGTACAAATTTATTTGGAAGCAATTTATAGAGCAGTAGTGAGTAATTTATAGATCTCACAATCATGATAGCATGAAAACATAAAAATAGGGAGGACACAAATCTGTATTTGACATTGAACATAGAAGGAATGATTTTCAAGGACACTGAATTTGTGTTAAGTTACGGAGCTAAAAGCTTCACTGATGCAAATGGTGGAGGTTGCTAAGTGTTAAAGTAACCAACATCAGTTTGATCAACTGACGTCGGTCATATTCAGTTACATAGTAACCGACATCAGTTAGGGGGTCGGCCGACATCGGTCAGACAAAAATCAACATCGCCAACTTGTGTGTGTGTGTGCATTTGCATGCATTTCCAGAACTAGTCTAATTTTAGACAGACAATTAGTTTACATGTAAAGACTAATTTTAGTCTTGAGTCTGCATTTCTAATTATTGTTTTTTTTGGGTGTTGGGGGATCACAAAAACAACACCTATTCTGATCCCACTTTGTTAGGATCTTGCTCCTCAGAAAGAGCACAGTATGATTACCAAATATAAGCAATTATAAATGCAGAAATAACCAGAAATACAAGTAACTAGAATTCACCAATAGCATAGAATATGAGAGACAATACACTATCTTGTATTAACACTTTACAGAAAAGAATACAATAAAGAGCCGCCACACTCTTCCACCTTCCAGAGGTTTCCCACACCTCAAGTGTACAGTAATTCTTCTACACAACACTCTCCTACACAAAAAATGGTCCCAACAACCAACTCACACACAGAATTGGTGTTCACCTCTCCAACTAGTCAGTAATAACCCTGCCAGTTCACCAAGCACTCTATAGCACTTCAAGTTGATCTCCCATGAACCTGCAACCTGCAATTCAATAGACCATACTCACACATGTAGATCTCCTATAAGCTTGCAACAACCTGTAACTCAATGATCTTACAATGGAAGGAACTCTTCCTTTCTATCTCATACATCTACAATACATGCCAATGGGTCTATAAATAGATCCCTAACTTAAACAATAACTTAGACTCTTAATTTAGACAATTATCCTCACAGCTTAAGACTCTAACTGGTCTTTACATGCAAACACTTCGTTCACTTAACTAACTGTCCATGCAACGAATAGTTCTGGAACACACAGGCGACCGATGCCGGTCCCTGCTTGCCTGGTTCTGCTGACATCAGCTGACTCCCTGCCTTCGCCGGTGGCCTTCTACACTGGTCACGACTGACGTTGGTCCTACTGTCGATGCCGGTGCTCCTAGATCTTAGCAACCTTTTGTTCCTTCAGTTTGCAAAGAGTTGAAGCTTTTAGCTCCACAACTCAACAATCTCCCACTTGAAGATAAAAAGTTGCAACCTGTACCTGTACTCCATCTAGTTTGTTCCCTTGGCTTTGTATCCCTCCTCAAGATCACTCTTGAAGACCAACCACCACAAATCCTGTGGTGCAAAACCTGTCGTCCAAATCTCCTGCCAGATCCACATCTACAAACCATGTAGAAAATAACTTGAACCTGCATAGCATGTGCACCTGTTGCTAGTCCCTGTAAGAATCCATTGAATTGTCCTCCAATGGTTCTCTCCCAGATTGGCTCCAACTTGTGACAACTCCCACTGCTTGGGAAAACTTAGGTTTATTACATACCATGCACTCAACCTCATTATGTGAATCAAGACACCTATTCTGTGAACTGTCCAACCAACGGCGTGCTAACCGGTCTCACACAATCATCCTGAAACAAAGTCAACATGTGACCTACCATGTCTCTAGAACACACTCATGCCAAAGAATCTTGTTGCTCCCAGATTCTCCATGACACACACCTGAACTAGCTTTACCTTTAGTTTAGTAATACCTGTATATGTAACCCTGCAACAAGCACATCATACAGTAATAGGATAATGTAGCTAATATTATCCAACCTGGTAAAGTGAAACACAATGATCAAACCTCCATTGCCCTGCAGCTAATACAAGATTATATACCCTGATCTTCCATCTCACGTATCCATTTCCGCTCTTCTTCATCCTGAACATCCATTCGTCTCTCAGTGCTTACTTCCAGCTGGCCACTCTACCCAAAACAACTGTTTGGTTCTTATCCAAGGAATCACATCCTCATCCATGTTAAGCTCCCACTATTTCTTGGATCTACCCATTCTGCTTCTTTAACAACTTCCTGGTTCTATACCATAAGTGAGCAACAAATAGTGTAAAGAAGGGAAATGACAAATTTAAGAACTTACTTATGCCTTCAGTCCTCCATATGGGTGCTTGAGACTCCATGACAGCTTGTTGTCCACCCAAAATTCATCTCAGTGACCGATGCCAGTCACATCTCAGTCTACAGCCGATCGATGTCGCTTCCCTACGACTGCCACCTTGCCAACGTCGGTTTCCCCTGGCCGATGCCGGTCGTTATCTACCTTGAGTCACCAATGTCAGGCTGCACATAGCCAACGTTGGTCCCTGTATGGACGCTGACATTGGTTTTCCTGCCGACGTTGGTCTCTGTGTTTTTCTAGTGAGCCCTAACTTTTTCCCGTGAGCTCCTTTTGGATCAAACCCTTCTCCAAAACACCCTTGCTCTGCTCAAAATTCTTCTGCATCTTGTGTTGAACTCTATCCGTCACCTTCTCCTTGAAAACCAAGGCTTTCCTGTTCTTGTCACTAACATCAGATTCCTCAAGAAATGTCACCTTCTTCTGCATATAAAAACCATGATCCATGCCTTCCAAATCTGAAAGCATACTCCTTGACTCAAGAACAAGCACCTCCTTCTTATCTATGTGACCAAGCCTATTAGGCCACATCTTTGAATTTACAGCTGAAGTAGATAACCCAGAAAGAGAGTCAGTAATACAAGTAGATAGATAAAGCGTACCTACTTTATTACCTCTAGCTACAAACAAGTGTACCCTTGGTAACCTTCTAAGAGTTTGTTGTGAGAGTTACTGTGCAACCCTCATCACCCAAACTTCTAACAGAAATTAAATTTTGCTCTAGAACTGGGACATGCATGACCTCCTTTAACACCCATGTGTTACCTGTCTACAGTTTCAACTTCACTTTCCCTTTGCCAACAATCTGACAAGGTTTACCATCCCCTACACAGATTTCTCCAAAGTCTCCCTGGACATACTCATGAAAAAATTCCCTATGTGGGGATGCATGAAAAGAGGCACCAAAATCTAAAACCCAAGATTCTACTTTATCCAAAGAACATACCAGAGCATCTTGTGCAGCGTAATTTGCAACATCTGCTTCTTCTTCATGTCCTTCATGCTGATCTTCACCTGATCTATAGTCTCTCTTTAAGTGCCCTTGCTTTCCACACTTCCAGCAGGTTATTCTGCCATACCTGGACTTGGATCTTCTACCTATCTTGGACCTTGATCTCCCATGCTCTATCTTCTCTCTTTGCCTTCCTCTGCCTTCAACACTCAAAGCATTCCCTGATGACTCACCTATGCTTTTTTTGCGTATCTCTTCATTCAAGATCACACTCACAACATCATCTACTTTTAAGACTTTTAAAGGAGACACAGTGTTAGAAACTGCCATTACCAAACCTTCCCAACTTTCAAGTAATGAACACAAGATTAAGAGAGCTCTAATTTCATCATCAAATACAATATTGACTGAACTTAACTGGTTTACCAAACCATGGAAATCACTAAGATGGCTATGAACAGATCCACCTTCCAACATTTTCAAATTAAATAAACGCTTCATAAGAAATACCTTATTAGAAGCTAAGGGTTTTTCATATAAATTTGCCAAAGATTCCATCAACTCCACCGTTGTCTTACACTATGATAAGTTGGAAATCACAGATGATACAAGACTTAATCTAATAGATCCCAGAGCCTTCCGATTAAGAACCTCCCATTCTTCATCTTTCATATCCGAGGGTTTGCAAACAACCCCACCCAACAGTAAGTACAAATATTTCTGATACAAATAATCCTCAATCTGCATCCTCCACAATTGGTAGTTCTTGCCATTAAACTTTTCCATTCGTAGCTTACTGTCTTCTGCCATTGCTCAACTCCCACTCAAATAGAAACCCTGTGAGTAACCTGTAATCAAAACGCACTAACTAGATCTAATCCAATCTATTAGTATCCCAACTAACAGCTCTGATACCACTTTGTTTGGGGATCACAAGAACAACACCTGTTCTGATCCCACTTTGTTAGGATCTTGCTCCTCAAAAAGAGCACAGTATGATTACCAAATATAAGCAATTATAAATGCGGAAATAACCAGAAATACAAGTAACTAGAACTCACCAATAGCACAGAATATGAGAGACAATACACTATCTTGTATTAACACTTTACAGAAAATAATACAATAAAGAGCCGCCACACTCTTCCACCTTACAGAGGTTTCCCACACCTCAAGTGTACAGTAATTCTTTTACACAACACTCTTCTACACAAAAAATGGTCCCAACAACCAACTCACACATAGAATTGGTGTTCACCTCTCCAACTAGTCAGTAATAACCCTACCAGTTCACCAAGCACTCTATAACACTTCAAGTTGATCTCCCATGAACCTGCAACCTGCAATTCAATAGACCATACTCACACATGTAGATCTCCTATGAGCTTGCAATAACCTGCAACTCAATGATCTTACAATGGAAGGAACTCTTCCTTTCTATCTCATACATCTACAATACATGCCAATGGGTCTATAAATAGATCCCTAACTTAAACAATAACTTAGACTCTTAATTTAGATAATTATCCTCACAGCTTAAGACTCTAACTGGTCTTTACATGCAAACACTTCATTCACTTAACTAACTGTCCGTGCAATGAACAGTTCTAGAACACACAGGCGACTGACGTCGGTCCCTGCTTGCCTTATTCTGCCGACGTCGGTCGACTCCCTGCCGTCGCTAGTGGCCTTCTACACTGGTCACGACCGACGTCGGTCCTGCTACTGATGCCGGTGCTCCTAGATCTCAGAAACCTTTTGTTCCTTCAATTTGCAAAGAGTTGAAGCTTTTAGCTCCATAACTCAACATTGGGATCTATTTAATAGACCCATGGGGTTGTATTGTAATCAAGGACTAAGGACTAAAGTATTAGATCCTTCACTTGAAGGCAAGAACAACAATTGGGTTGGTTGTCTCAAGGTGTGTAAGATCAGTTGATCTGCAAGTAACAAGATTAGGGAGATCTACATGGTAGGCAAGGTCAGTTGATCTGTAGTGTAGCAAGATCAAGGAGATCTGCGGGTGTGTGTGTGCAAGGTTAGTTAGATCTATGGGGTGGCAAGATCAAGGAGATCTTCAACACAACAAAGAGCAAGGTTAGGTAGATCTATTGTAAGGTAGGCAAAGCAACCATTGAGTTGATTGTCACTGGTATGGACTAGCAGTAGGCAACAACAACCATTGGGTTGATTGTCACTGACTGGTGGAGGGAACAACTCTGTGTTTGATTTGGTTTGTAATTGAGAGAGAGAGAGAACTCTTGAGGGAGAATTACTGTATGCCCAAGAGGTGTGGGAAGAGTTAGATTTCTTCATTGTATTTTTTTCTGGAAGAGTGTTAATACAAGATTGTATTGTCTCTCATATTTTGTGTTCTTTCTGAATTCTAGTTACTTATTACTTCTGGTTTAATTCTGTGTTTAGTTGCTTATACAAAGGTAATCAATTGTGCTCTTAAGGAGTAGGATCCTAATAAGTGGTATCATAACTTTATGTTCTAGATTCCTAACAGCTGGTATTAGAGCTATGTGTTTTAGATCCTGACAAGTGGTATCAGAGCTTGGTTGAAAGTTCATCAGAGCTAGGTTCAGAGCAAGTTAGTGTTTGTTGATTACAGGTCACTCTCAGGGGTTTTTGATTGAGTGGGAGTAAAGCAATGGCAGAAAAAAGTACACTAAGAATGGAGAAATTCAATAGCAAGAATTATCAATTACGGAATTGTGAAAAGAAAAGGCATGTAAAGAAATATTGTTTGTTGGTAGAAGATCATCATGAAAGAAATAAATAAGCAAATGATGCAGGTATTGTTACATGGGATGCTCTTATATGTTCCTTGGATAAAGTAGAATCTTGGGTTTTAGATTCTATTGCCTCTTTCCATGCAACCCCAAATAGAGTATTTTTCCATGATTATGTCCATGGAGACTTTGGAAAGATTTATTTAGGGGTTGGTGAGCCTTGTCAAATTGTTGGCAAAGGGGAAGTGTAGCTGAAATTATAGATGGGAAACACATGGGTGTTGAAGGATGTCATGCATGTCCCAGTCCTGAAGAGGAGTCTAATTTCTGCAAGAAAGTTGGGTGATGAGGATTGCATAGTAACTCTCTCAATGGAATATTGGAAAGTTTTCAAGGGTGCACTTATATTAGCATGTGGTAAGAAAGTAAGTACTCTTTATCTATCTACTTGTGTTACTGATTATCTTTTTGTTTCATCTACTTCAGATGTAGATGCAAAGATGTGGCTCTATAGGCTTGGTCACATGAGTGAGAAGGCAATGGATGTTCTTAAGTCAAATGGTAAGCTTTCAAATTTGAAAAGCATAAATCAAGATTTCTTTAAGCAACAGAAGAAATTGAGGTTTCTTGAAATTGAGTCAAGAAAGAAGGGATCTTTTATTGGAGGATCACAGTGTTATGCTACAAGAAAGGATTGGGTCTATTGCATAAAGAGGAAATCTGATGTTTTTGACAAAGTTAAGAATTGGAAAGCCTTGGTTTTCAAGGAGATGATAGACAGAGATCAGCTCAAGAGGTTGAATAATTTTGAGCAAGGTAGTGTTGATTTGGACAAGTTTATGATCCAAAATGAGCTCATGAGTAAAAATCATCACTCATAAGAAAACACAGTTACCAACGTCTGTCATGTGAAAATTGATGTTGATCAGGTAGGAACTAACATCAATCATGTGCAGACCAAAGTCGGTGATGTCAGGCAAGTAGACACTGACATTGGTCAAGGAACTGACATCGGTGATTAGGAGGAATCAACATCGGTTGGGTGCAAATCAAGGTCGGCCAAAGGTGATCGAGATCGGTCACTATTAAAATAGATTTTGGGTGGACAGCAAGCTATCAAGGAGTCTCAAATGCCCATGAGGAGGACTGAAAGGGTATGTAAGCCTCAAATTCATTATTCCCCTTCTTTACACTACTTGTTCCTCACTGATGGTCAAGAACCAGAAAGTTTTGAAGAGGCAATGCAGGTAGAATCTAGGATACAGTGGGAGCATGGCATGAATAAGCAAATTAATTCCTTGGAAGAGACCCAAATGGGAGATTTGGTAGAGTTTCCAGCTAGGATGAAAGCACTAAAATATGAATGGATTCACAAGTTAAAGAAAGGAGAGAATGGATAGGTGAGACAGAAGGCCAGGTTATATGGTCTTGAGCAAGCTGCAGGACAATGGTGTTTAAAGTTTGACAAGTGTATGACAAAGCATGGCTTTAGTCAATGTCAATGTGACCATTATGTTTATTTTACAGGTTGGATAATATTAGCTACATTGTCCTGTTATTGTATGTAGTGCATATGCTTGTTGCAGGGTCACACATGCAGAAGATTACTGAGTTAAAGATAAAATTAGTTCAGAGGTTTGCCATGAAGGATTTGGAAGTAGCAAAGAAAATTCTTGGCATGAGTATTTCTAGAGAAAAGGAAAGTCACAGGTTGATTTTGTCTCCAAAAGATTATTGGAATAAGGTAGTGGAGAGGTTCAATATGTAGGATGCAGAACTGGTTATCACACCTATGGTTGGACAGTTCACAGAACAGTGTCCTTAATCACATGATGAGGTTGAGTACATGACTACTAGACCTGATATTACCCAAGCAGTGGGAGTTTTCAACAAGTTAATGGCCAATCAAGGAAATGAGCACTAGAAAGTAATTTAGTGGATTCTCAGGTATCTGAGAGGGACCAGTAACAGGTATTTATGCTATGCAGGGTCAAGCACTTCTCTACATGGGTATGTAGATTCGGATATGGTAGGTGATTTTGATGACAATAGAAGCACCACAGGATATGTGTTCACTATTGGTGGTACGGTGGTTAGTTGGATTTCAGAGATGCAAAAGGTTATTGCAGTCACAGTGGCTAGCAAAGATAAGAAACCTACATAAATGTTAACAAAGCTGGGAACAAAGGAGAAGTTGAATCTTCATTCAACTTCTGTTGGTCTTCAAGATTAAACTTGAAGAGGGATACAAGCCAAAAAACAAAATTAAAAGATGTACAGATAGAGGTACAGGTGCATCTATTTATCTCCAAGTGGGAGATTGTTAAGTTGTGGAGCTAAAAGCTTCACTGATGCAAATGGTGGAGGTTGCTGAGTGTTAAAGTAACTGACGTCATTCTGATCAACCAACGTTGGTCATATTTAGTTACACAGTAACCAACATCAGTTAGGGGTCAACCAGCATCGGTCAGATAGGAACCGACGTCGGCAACCTGTACGTGTGCGTTTGCATGCATTTCCAAAACTAGTCTAATTTTAAATGGATAGTTATTTTGCATTTAAAGACTAATTTTAGTCTTGAGTCTGCATTTCTAATTATTGTTTGTTTTGGGATCTATTTAATAGACCTATAGGGTTGTATTGTAATCAAGTACTAAGGACTAAAGTATTAGATCCTTCACTTGAAGGCAAGAACAACAATTGGGTTGGTTGTCTCAAGGTGTGTAAGATCAGTTGATCTGCAGGTAGTAAGATCAAGGAGATCTACATGGTAAGCAAGGTCAGTTGATCTGCGGTGTAGCAAGATCAAGGAGATCTGTGGGTGTGTGTGTGAAAGGTCAGTTAGATCTACTGTAAGGTAGGCAAAGCAACCATTGAGTTGATTGTCACTGGTATGGACTGGCAGTAGGCAACAATAACCATTGGTTTGATTGTCACTGACTAGTGGAGGGAACAACTCTATTTTTGAGTTGGTTTGTAATTGAGAGAGAGAGAGAACTCTTGAGGGAGAATAACTGTATGCCCAAGAGGTGTGGGAAGAGTGAGATTTCTTCATTGTATTTCCTTCTGGAAGAGTGTTAATACAAGATTGTATTATCTCTCATATTCTGTGATATTTCTGAATTCTAGTTACTTATTACTTCTAGTTTAATTTCGTGTTTAGTTGCTTATACAAAGGTAATAAATTGTGCTCTTAAGGAGTAGGATCCTAACAACTGGTATTAGAGCTTTATGTTCTAGATTCCTAACAGTTGGTATTAGAGCTGTGTGTTCTAGATCCTAACAAGTGGTATCAGAGCCTGGTTAAAGGTTCATTAGAGCCAGGTTCAGAGCAAGATAGTGTTTGTTGATTATAGGTCACTCCCAGGGGTTTCTGATTGAGTGGGAGTAAAGCAATAGCAGAAGAAAGTACACTAAGAATGGAGAAATTCAATGGCAAGAATTATCAATTATGGAATTATGGAAAGAAAGGGCATGTAAAGAAAGATTGTTGGTTGGTAGAAGATCAACATGAAGGAAATAAAGAAGCAAATGATGTAGGTATTGTTGCACGGGATGCTCTTATATGTTCCTTGGATAAAGTAAAATCTTGGATTTCGATTTTGTTGCCTCTTTCCATGCAACCCAAATAGATTATTTTTCCATGATTATGTCCATGGAGACTTTGGAAATATTTATTTAGGGGTTGGTGAGCCTTGTCAAATTGTTGGCAAAGGGGAAGTGCAGCTAAAATTGTAGACATAAAACACATGGGTGTTGAAGGATGTCATGCATGTCCCAGTCCTGAAGAGGAGTCTAATTTCTATAGGAAAGTTCGGTGATGAGGGTTGCATAGTAACTCTCACAACGGAATCTTGGAAAGTTTCCAAGGGTGCACTTGTATTAGCATGTGGTAAGAAGGTAGGTACTCTTTATCTATCTACTTGTATTACTGATTCTCTTTTTGTTTCATCTACTTCAGATATAGATGCAAAGATGTGGCTCTGTAGGTTTGGTCACATGAGTGAGAAGGAAATGGATGTTCTTAAGTTAAATGGTAAGCTTTCAAATTTGAAAAGCATAGATCGAGATTTCTGTAAGCAACAAAAGAAAGTGAGGTTTCTTGAAACTAGGTCAAGAAAGAAGGGAGCTTTTATTGGAGGATCACAGTGTTATGCTACAAGAAAGGATTGGGTCTATTGCATAAAGAGGAAATCTGATGTTTTTGACAAAGTTAAGAACTAGAAAGCCTTGGTTTTCAAGGAGAAGATGATGGACAAAGATTAGCTCAAGAAGCTGAATAATTTTGAGCATGACAGTGTTGATTTGGACAAGTTTATGATCTAAAATGAGCTTGCGGGTAAAAATCATCACTCATAGGAAAACACAATTACCAACGTTGGTCATGTGAAAATCAATGTCAATCAGGTAGGAACTGACGTCGATCATGTGCAGACTAAAGTCAGTGATGTCAGGTAGTTAGACACTGATGTCAGTCAAGGAACCGATGTCGGTGATCAGGAGGAATCGACATCAATCGGGTGCAGACTGAGGTCAGCCAGAGGTGACCAAGATCGATCACTGTTAAAATAGATTTTGGGTGGACAATAAGCTGTCAAGGAGTCTCAAACGCCCATGAGGAGGACTAAAAGGGTAAGTAAGCCTCAAATTTGTTATTCCCCTTCTTTACACTACTTGTTGCTCACTGATGGTTAAGAACCAACAATTTTTGAAGAGGCAATGCAGGTAGAATCCAGGAAACAGTGGGAGCATGGCATGAATAAGGAAATTGATTCCTTGGAAGAGAACCAAATGGGAGATTCGGTAGAGTTTCCATCCAGGATGAAAGAACTGAAATACAGATGGATTCACAGGTTAAAGAAAGGAGAGAATGGATAGGTGAGATAGAAGGCCAGGTTATATGGTCTTGAGCAAGCTACAGGACAATGGTGTTTAAAGTTTGACATGTTTATGACAAAGCATGGCTTTAGTCAATGTCAATGTGACCATTGTGTTTATTTTACCAGGTTGGATAATATTAGCTACATTATCCTGTTATTTTATGTAGTGTATATGCTTGTTGCAGGGTCACACATGCAAGAGATTGCTGAGCTAAAGGTAAAACTAGTTTAGAGGTTTGCCATGAAGGATTTGGAAGCAGCAAAGAAAATTCTTGGTATGAGTATTTTTAGAGATAGGGAAAGTCATAGGTTGATTTTGTCTCCAGAGGATTATGTGAATAAGGTAGTGGAGAGGTTCAATATGCAGGATGCAGAACTAGTTAGCACACCTATGGTTGGACAGTTCACGTAATAGTGTCTTAAATCACATGATGAGGTTGAGTACATGAGTACTAGACCTGATATTACCCAAGTAGTGGGAGTTGTCAGCAAGTTAATGGCTAATCCAGGAAATGAGCATTGGAAAGTAGTTCAGTGGATTCTCAGGTATCTGAGAGGGACCAACAACAGGTATTTATGCTATGTAGGGTCAAGCACTTCTCTACATGGGTATGTAGATTCAGATATGGCATGTGACTTCGAAGATAGGAGAAGCACCACAGGATATGTGTTCATTGTTGGTGGTACGGTGGTTAGCTGGATTTCAAAGATGCTGAAGGTTGTTGCAGTCATAGTGGGTAGCGAGGATAAGAACCCTACGAAAATGTTAACAAAGCCAGGAACAAAGGAGAAGTTGAATCTTCATTAAACTTCTGTTGGTCTTCAAGATTAAACTTGAAGAGGGATACAAGCTAGGGAACCAAATTAGAAGATGTAGAGGTATAGGGACAGGTGCAACTATTTATCTCCAAGTGGGAGATTGTTAAGTTGTGGAGCTAAAAGCTTCACTGATGCAAATGGTGGAGGTTGCTAAGTGTTAAAGTAATCGATGTCAGTCTGATTAATCGACGTTAGTCATATTTAATTACACAGTAACCAACATCGATTAGGAGTCAGCTAACATTGGTCAGATAAGAACCAATGTCAGCAACCTTTGTGTGTGTGTGTGTGTGTGTTTGCATTCATTTCCAAAACTGGTCTAATTTTAGATGGACAATTAGTTTGCATGTAAAGACTAATTTTAGTCTTGAGTCTGCATTTATAATTATTGTTTGTTTTGGGATCTATTTAATAGACCCATGGGGTTGTATTGTAATCAATGACTAAGGACTAAAGTATTAGATCCTTCACTTGAGGGAAAGAACAACAATTGGGTTGGTTGTCTCAAGGTGTGTAAGATCAGTTGATCTGTAGGTAGTAAGATCAAGGAGATCTACATGGTAAGCAAGGTCAGTTGATCTATAGTGTAGCAAGATCAAGGAGATCTATGGGTGTGTGTGTGTGTAAGGTCAGTTAGATTTGTGAGGTAGCAAGATCAAGGAGATATGCAACCCAAAAAAGAGCAAGGTTAGTTATATCTACTATAAGGTAGGCAAAGCAACCATTGAGTTGATTGTCACTGGTACGAACTGGCAGTAGGCAACAATAACCATTGGGTTGATTGTCACTGACTGGTGTAGGGAACAACTCTGTGTTTGAGTTGGTTTATAATTGAGAGAGAGAGAACTCTTGAGGGAGAATTACTATATGCCCAAGAGGTATGGGAAGAGTGAGATTTCTTCATTGTATTTCCTTTTGGAAGAGTGTTAATAAAAGATTGTATTGTCTCTCATATTCTGTGTTGTTTCTGAATTCTAGTTACTTATTACTTCTAGTTTAATTCCATGTTTAGTTGCTTATACAAAGGTAATCAATTGTGCTCTTAATGAGTATGATCTTGACAAGTGGTATCATAGCTTTTTGTTCTAGATTCCTAATAGCTGGTATCAGAGCTGTGTGTTTTAAATCCTGACAATTTGATGTTGTAGCATTAAACATCAGGGATAATAATTGGTCCAAGTTCTTATAGGCTATTGAAGAGTTTAAATTAATAACCAAGGAAGATTAAAAAATGCCATAGTTTGCCAGAGATGTTATGACATGGTCACCATCTAGATGACCAGTCTCTACCATATTGTTGTGAAGCTAGAGGTACTTCATTATATCGATGTTATTGCTCTTATATTTAAGGATTGTAGAATTGACCAAGACATGATAGTGAATGAACATATTTTTAAATTTTTTTCTTAAATTCCCCCCATTACATTTTAAATTTACTACAATCTTCCCATACCTTAGGTATATTTGCCTTTAATTAAGTAATGGTCTAACCAAAATGACTTGAAAACTGCCCTTGCTTCATGGTTGTATTTAGGAACCCATGTAGTTTCTGACACCACTAGAAGAATACCTATCATATAATTTAGGTTAAGAATTAGACTGATTATGAATTTTCTCAACATATTGTTTGGGACCCCTTCCACCATCTATGCCAATAAGAGTTGGGTCCCTTATATATATTTCATGGTTGAAAAGGGACTTACTCCCCCATTAGGATAAACGATCAGTATTTTCCTAAAAAAATAATTCTCTAGCATAAATAAGAAGATTTAAAATCACTTATTTATGATGTCATATATTTTGGATGCCCTATTGGCCACTACCCAAATCCCTAACACTAAAAATTGATCAGTTGATGGAAGGTAGAAAGTCTCCCATTACTATTCCAAACTGCATATATTCAAGTATAGGGACCACATATAATTCACTTGTGAATACGTGTACCCAACTTTGTTAGAAGGTATTATATGGATACCTATGATGATTTTATTTCCCTTAATCAATAAGTATGTGGAACTTAATGGGGAACTTTGGTTATATCCTAATTACATTGTAATCAAGATAGAGGGAACCTTGTGTCAGCCTCTTAGATTACTAGTCTATGTACCCACCAAGCTGTATGAATTGGAGATTACTTAATAATTATTCCATTGTATTGATGGTGTATTAAGAAAAATTAAGGGGCTAATCCATCCTTTCCTTTTTTCTATTATTAGAACTATGTCAAAAAATTGTGATAATGTAGACACTATTTCCAAACACAAAGACTCATTCAATATATAGGTTGATGATTTGAGGCAATGAGACCCCTGAGATAATGTTATGAAACATTTGAAATCCAAATAGATTAACATGAATTATTAACATCAACTTGGTGTCCATGAGATAAGGTACATATGAGCCTCTTCATTTTTACAGGTCCTAACAAGATTGAAGAAGCACAATATCAAGCTCAAGGCTAGATTGAAGAGATATGAGAAGCTAGCTAGTGAAATATGGTAGATGAATCCTTTGTAATACCATTTACTACTAGGACCATATACTAGGCCTCCTTCAATACATCTAGAGGCACAAATTACATTAGGACTAAGAAAAGAGAAGCTTGAAGAAAGACCTAGTGAAGGGGCATCATCTTCTACCCGACCTAAAAAGCTAGAGTCTCTAATTGAATACATTAACATGATTGTGTTATATCTTGAGGAAACATTAGAGGATGACTTAAAGGCACTAGAAATTGTTTATGGGTTAGATGAAGAGGAATCATAGGAAGAAGAACCTCAACCCCAAGTTGAGGAAGTAATAAAGGAAAAGGGGAAGGAGATAGATTTGGACTTAGTATCAGTGGGTCCCCTAGAAAAGAGAATGGTTGAGCTAACCTTGGATCTTGTGGGCACCAAGAGGACCAAATTAACCCTTACTCACCCTTTGAGTGAGGTTAATTTGTTCAGTGATAAGAATCCAATTTATGGTCCAACCATTCCTAAATGGTTTGTATATGGAAAGTTACAAAAGATCCCAACTCTACACCATCAATGGGCCATAAAAAAATCTATCAACATAACAGTTCATGAAGAAATTAATCCATAGATAGTGTCTCTACCAAAGGAAGAAAATAAGACATTTAGTTACTCCTAGGTCTTTAGGTAGCAACCAAATATAAGTCTCAGAGCCTCTAAAAATAACACATTCTTCACTAAGTGTCTAATTTGACCCAACCATTACTGGATTAGAAAGAATAACATCAAATAAAATTATGGTGGGTGGACAGGAATTCAATTTTCATAAGGTGGAGCCATTTTTTGGCATGCCTTTAGTTTGAGGCCAAAGTCCAAGTGATAACCTCATCCATGAGGAGGATATACTCAGGTTAACTGAAGATCAATCCGGCCAATTACAAACTAACCTCAAAGTCCTACAATAATGAATAAAGAACCTATAGAGGGAGGAGGATTTGGAGAAACATATAGTTTTATAAGTTCTTGATCCCATGTTTGATATGTTTGAGGCATCTTTCTACGATATGTTTGACTCTCTGAAGTCAATAAAGCTAAAATAGAGTGTACTAAACCAATAAGATGCAGTAGCCAAAGGCTTAATCACCTAATGACAGAGTTTGAAGGACAAGATAAAGGATTTAATTAGTATATTGATAAGGGATAAAATCTTTGGTTTCAAGACCATTAAAATTGCTCATCTCAACACCATCCTGGGGTTAACTTTAGATAAAATTAATAGTTTGAGCACAAGGTATAAGTTCTTAGATATAATCATCAATGATGATAAAGAGATGCTAGACGAAATTGAAAAAATCTTGGGGACTATGATTGTGAATCTTACAAAGCTTAGCTCCATGGGCATCATAGAAAATGATGAGTCCAAACATAGGACTACTTTGGTCAAGTAGGTGGTGAGGAACAAGAGCCAAGGTAGGTATCGAGGTGACAATAACAGGATCATGGATATCATCCTAACTACTAAAGATAAGATATTCAAGGTGAGAATAATTAAAAAATCTTTTAAAAAAATGACAAAAATCTTGATCACCTAGTTGAGCAAGAGAATGAGCTCCTCCTTAAGCCATCTATCAATTTGAAGTTATTTTATGAAAAAAATCAAAAGATAATGAGGTTACTTCAATAGAACCAATGTTATTCATCAACACAAGGTCAACCAATTGGTTACGAATATTCTATTTTTTGGGAACATTTTAATTTTTAAAAATGAAATATTCTTTAGTAAAGGCATGTGTTATTTTTATGCATATTGTCTAAAGGTCAATTTATTTTAGAAGGGCTAGTGTATTATATAAAACTTGTAGAAAAGATAACTATCCTTTGCATTTTTTACATTTTTAAGTTGATGAAACTAATCGACATGATTCATTGAAGTCTATAAAGGAGCATTGACACTTGTAAAGAGGAGGGAGTTTTTAAGCTACAAAACTAGTGTGAACATTGAATTAATTAATACAAGTAGAGAATTTTGAGAAGATTATCTCATATTGTCTGTGTGAATTGTTATTTAGCTTCTCTCTCAATTGTTTATTCTAAATCTTAGATTTAAATGGTTCTTTTGAATTCTTGGCATGTATCTTTTGAGTGAACAATTATTAACTTGTGCATATGCTAGGTTAATTGAAGATTCCTTAGTTTGATTCATTTCATTTACTCTATATTTATATATGTGCATCAGCTATCTATTTAAAAGAGTAAAAATTTAAAGCAAACATGGTTATTATTTTCATTGTGTCTTATCTTCCTTAGAAGTTTGCCTAATACATGTTGTAATTTGAGCATAAGTTGATTTACTTCATATATTAGTTGTAAGTACATGCCTGGGAAACATTCAAACTTTATCATAATATCTTAGATAAGGATCAACAACACTTTTCTTCTCTACCCTACCCTACCTTTTACTTCTTTTTTAACTAGACCACTATAGTTAAATATCATTGTAAAGATCCACATAGATCAGTCATAGCTTAAAATTTGATCACAATTCATTAATATTAGTTTAGATTACTGCATCTTTTACATAGATTATTGAGAGGACCAAGGTGGATCCCAACCACCAAGTTTTATAAATATTATGGGATACTTTGTTTGCGTTTCCATTATTTCATCATAGGTAACCAAATTACCATGACCTACTACTCATGCTCTTAACTCCTTGAGTTCCAAAATGAGAAGTCTTCTTTAAACATTAAGATTACCTTGTGGTAAATATTTAAGCATCAACAAGTTGAGATAAACTTTAAAGTTATTATGTACTAATCAACCAAGCATAGAGACCTTGTATTAATTGTTATCTTTATAAGGTTATAAAGATGGTGTGATCCTTGGCTTTTGCATGTTATGATAATTTTAACATTATTTCCTCTTAACTATGAATATAACACTATAATTTAATCTATGAAATATGATACTAGTTATGTTTGACTAGTGTCATCTTAATATAATTATAAAATGATTATATGATTTTTATTATATGTATGTTGGTACATATCAAATTATTTAGCATATATTATTACTTTCTAAGATCTATTAGTATATATTTATGATTCATTAAACCTTGTGCACATTTTATAGATCATTAGGTCATGGAGACCTAAAGGAAGAGTGGTGAATTAGGAATATGAGTACTAAGAGATGGGAGTAGATCCCACTTTATCTCATATTGACTCAATAATTACTACTTTTGGATTTGACAAGAGGATCTTGTTGAAACTAGGATTTGGCAAATGGACTTATCAAATTTAGACATATGGCCATACACATATATATTATGGAATGGTATTCTCTATTTTTGTATACATTAGAAATGTACTATTTTCAATTCTTATTCATTGTTATACTTGTTAGGAGTTACATGAAGTAGTGACAATATTGACATTTTATACTTACTTGAAGCTATGCAGAGTAGCAATGGTATTAGCTTATTCACATCTTTTTTTGTGAGGTTCCCTAAATATTTTTCTATGGAATGAGAAAAAATTTCTCTAGGATAGAGATATGTGTAGAGGAACTGAAAGGTTTTTTGGAACTCTCTCATACCATTTTCTTTTATAATTTATGAGTATCTCATGTGCTTTTTTAAAAGTTAGTGAAATTCTCATTGAGATGTGGAACCCTTTTAGGTATTAAAAGTGGTCATTCATGTAGTATATAGACTTGTCTTAATAATTATGGACACTAGGGTGGTCATGATAGAACCAATCAGAGTGACACTCACAAAATTTATTTGCATAATAGAAGATGTCATAGTGCAAGGTCTTGTGGGAATAACAATCTACTAATATTACTACTTGGGAGGACTATGATGAGCTCTATAGGAAAATTTTATATTTATTTGTTTGATCTGATACTATATGTTATGTTTTTTTATGATGACTAATATTTTTAATTCAAAACTTATGTTTAAATAAGATTCATATGGGATGATGACTAGAATTAGTGGGGTGTATGTTGCATTCTAATTCCTTGATAAGAAAACTATTTGATTATCCATGGATATTTATAGTTGACAAATTTAGATTTGCTTATTTTAACTAAGTTTTGAGATCTATGCTATTATGAAATAATAAGATATTGCTTATGTTACATGATTACATTATTATGGGTTAGCTATAGTGTATATGTTTACATTACAAATATGTTGATTTATTATTTCAATTATATTTTATGATGTATGCATACCATGTTGTTATGGTCTAACTATCTATTTGTTGTGAGGTTGATGCAGGAGAAATCATCCCTTAAAGTGTGATGAAGGCAAAGCATCATCAGAGAGGGTGATGTAGATGGAGATGTCAAAGAATGATAAATAAACTAGATGGAACCCTGGACACAACATATTAGCTAGCACATATTAGAATTCATAATAAAATAGTTAGTATAATGTGTTTTGATGTCATTTGTATTAGATAGTTAAACATCGTTGATAACATAGTTTAAATAGTTATTTAGAATTCATCTTACATGATATGTGTGTATGTCTATTAATGTTTTAGAGATTTAAATAATTAGTCTATATTCAAATTTGTTGATTGATTTATCATTACTCCATCTTGACATTAGGAGATGTTAATTTAATTAGTATTAAAAAAAATAAATTTTAGAAATTTTTAATAAAGTGGAAAAAATGGGAAAAAGAAAATAAAATAAAAATATATATTAAATAAAGAAAAAATAATAAGGAAAGTTATAAAATTAGAGAAAAACAAAAGTAAGAAATTAATAAAATAAAATAAAAAGAAAATTAAAGAAAAATAAAAATCTAAAAGGGGAAGTATGCCATGCTTTTATAAGAAGAGATTTTGGAGAGAGAGAGAGAGGAGGAGCAGGAGGTGCAATGGATTAAAATATGAGGAGGAGGTGTAATAGAGTGTGAAGGTTATTTGAAGAGAAAAAAGAAAATGTATCATAAAATAAGGTAGATTCAAGGAGAAAAAGTGAAGACATGAGAACAAGGTACAGAAAGGCATTGTTACCAGGTAGAGAGTGTAATTTAAATTTATGCTTTCACATTATGTCAAATACGTGTGTTAGTGTGATTATAATATGAATGTTTATATATATATTGAACAAAAATGACTGTATAATTATAACATTTAATAGTTATATTGAAATGGGTTACATATTCAATAGAGAATTTTATACCAACAGAGAATAGTTATCTCTAATAGAGAATATATATTATAATATCTTATTTGATTTGAATACCCATCTTATATCTTATCTAATAATATCTATATTATAATACAAATGTAATTTAAATAAGTATTCTGAATTAGATTACATACCACTAGTTTACAAATAAATGACAAACTATATTATTACATAATAATATATGTGATTAGTAATGAACAAAGACAATTTTCTAATTCTAGCTAAACAAAATTAATGATAGCCTATATCAATGGTGAGCTTTAATTATAATTCTATACCTATATTAATTATGTAATAGCCACATATGATCAATAATTTCTAGAAGTATGTAGAGTTAAGGCGATATGTTAGTCTATGCATATCCCTTTTATATATCTTATAGCCAAATATCTTACATTTAAGGTGATCTATTAAGTAAGCAACCTATTATATAAAATTAAATAATTAATATTAAAAAATAGATTTATATAAGAAGTTCAATATAGATATAGTCAACAAATTATTCTAACATGATGTAGTGCAATGAACATAGGTATTTTCTCATCCTTGTCACAACTCCACTATGTATATATAATGCAACAAACATACATATATATCTATATATAGTTAACATCATATTAAATAAGTAATATTTTAAGTAAATCACTATGTACAGAGTATATTAAAGTGATCATGGTATTAACATAGTATGGTTAAAACTATGTAACATAGATCATATCCTGTCTATACTTTTAATATCCTACTGTATTGGTCTTGCCACTAATATTCTGGTTAATATGTTATATAAATAAAACATACTAGATATAAGTTTATAGTTCAATATTTATAACCTTATATTATACAATGATTTAAATTATATTATGCCATAAATTATACAATGAATTAATCATACCCTTATATCATGCAATGATTTATAGTTTATTATGGTGATTTTGATTATATTATGCCTTATATTACTATGTCATAAAATAGTTGAGCAATCAATATATGTTATGTATATATAGTGACTCCTATAAATCTATGGGTATAGTGATAATTGTAGTTGTTACAAATACAAATTCTTAAACTTTTAAATACTCAATTATTTATGCCATTCTGAACTTATGATGTGATCAGTGGATAAACTCTAGCATTCTCAATTATGAAACATAAACCCCATCAAGTGTTCTATATTTTACATGTTGATGGATACATGCTTTATCACCGATTTGGTAGATTCCTCAAAAAATTATCACTGACTTATGTAGTTATTAAGCTCGGTAGTCACAAAAGTGTCATCAAATATTAATATAATATTTTATCTAAAAATTATAAGAGAGCACTTGGGTTTCATGTGGGATATAGATCCTAGAATAGTAATTGTAGTATAATCCATGTATAACAGAGGTAAAATAACTTGGATGAAGTGTAAATTAATATAAAATATTTATAGCTTTATTGCATAGTAAACACTTAGAGCTTTGTTACATGGAATATTAATATAATTGTCTAAGAACTTATCTATATAAGCAAAAGCTTTGTTATAGAGTCAAATTTAAAAATAGAACAAATAGAACTCTCATATAACTATATATATGCCATATTTGTTTTAAAATTAATAGTAGAGTTCTATAATGTATCTCAGATTTGATAATATGTATAATAGTATAATTTGTCTATATAGAGTAAATTGACATAGCATAATAATATGACAATATATAGCAAGTTAATATGTGTTTTAACCTTTATTAAGTCATGTGTATTATAGAAAAGCAGAGTACATGGCAGTGTAGATCCTTTGTTGGAAGCTAGATACTCATTTTTTGGTCAGAATGATAATATCTTTCATAGATCATCCAAATATTTTGAGAATAAGGAAGTCATATTGAGAACACAAGAAGACATTGAGTAAAATTATATATATATATATATATATATATATATATATATATATATATATATATATATATATATATATATATATATATATATATATATATATATATATATATATATATATATATATATGGTTTTAATTATTCATATGAAAAATATCACATATGTATGTGCATTGGGTCATATGCCTATACCCATAACTAATTGGGTGGTTAATACAAGTCAAAGGATTATGTGAGACATGAATATTTAAACCATATAAATATAGTCTCCCAGAAAAGTAATAAATTATTTGAATTATGTTCATACGAGGTATAACTTGATTGTGAGTTATCTAATTTTTTTAAAAGACTATGACTGACTATTATTGTGTGTGTGTGTGTGTGTGTGTGTGTGTGTGTGTGTGTGTGTGTGTGTGTGTGTGTGTGTGTGTGTGTGTATAAACTAGTGAGAAATACAAATTGTGATTAGAAAAAAATGTACATGTATTTATACATGTATATCATACATTGGTGCATCATGATGTGTGCCTATAAATTTTTTTTCTTTTGATTATTAGTATGTAGTTTAAACATAGGATATACCCAGTTTGTATAAACTATGATTACTTGTCTATTATTTAAGATTAATAGGAATTTGAATCTTGAAATTATGAGATTAGTTATTCAATATTGAGAAGTGTGATCATGTGTAATGATGTATGATATTATGGGATGTCATAAAGTGTTTTTATTTATAAATAAAAGTCTAAACATATGTTGTACCCAAATGGTATAAACTATAATTGTTATGTCTAAATACATTCATATATTTCATGGACTAAATGCATGCATGTTGATTATTTGTATGAATAATGTATGAATGTGCATAGAGGTGTGTATTTATAATTATATTTTAGTAGGTGGTTCAAATTATATTATAGATTCCTATAAAAAAATAATCTTACATATGCATGCATACAACCCCCTATGAGCATAGAAAATACTAGGATAGAATATTATGTGTTTCATAGGAACTAAAACTTGTTTTTTCATATCTAGTTATTTGAATAGAAGCTTATGTTTGCATATATTTATGACTAATTTAATATTATTTATTGTGAGAAATTAGTATTTATGTTTTGGAACACTAGACTATGATAATATGTATTATCATAGGGTAAAAACTATAGTCATTATATATTTGGAAAATACTTATAGTAATTATAAACTACAGTTAAATATGTGTTTTACCTAGATGGTATAAACTATAGTCATTATTTCTATTATGTGATATATAATAATGTGAGATCGATTCATAAATTTGATGGAACAAATGTATGATATTATATTATCCAATACATAGCATGTTATGTGATATAATTACTAGTAGAATGTAAATTATATGAATATTTTATTTATATTATGTTAATCAATCTCATATTTTTAATATTGAGTAAGTAGTGACACAAAATTCACTGGCTTACTATCATCAAAATGTTAGATAAAGGCAATCTGATCAAGTGGTGGTGTATATGAACTTTGACTGATCTATAGATCACTATTATTTATTATTTAAAAACTATGGCTAAAGTAATATTTAGTGAGCCATTATCATTTCATGAGTATGATTTTCATGTGTGTGAGATATTTTTTAATAGAATGGGATTTGTATGATACACCACATGTTTAGTTTTTAAAAACATATAGTTAATGGGTACTAGCTTATCTTTTTAGATTCCTACACCATCATCTACTCATCCATGAAAGGAGGGCCATTCCCTAATGGAATTAGTGCAAGGTATTATTGGTCTGTAATTGTTATAAAAAATCACTCAGATGATCCTCTCCTTCTTCACATTTGTACTACTTTTGAGATGACACTTAAGATTGCCACAAACACTAAAGTTTGGAAAATTATTCTCTCTCTCTCTCTCTCTCTCTCTCTATATATATATATATATATATATATATATATATATATATATATATATATATATATATATATATATATATATATATATATCATGCTTATAGTCATTACTATCAATTTATAATAAATAAATAATTACATCTCATCGAGATAATGTTTCAATATATATATATATATATATATATATATATATATATATATATATATATATATATATATATATATTGAAACATTATCTCGATGAGATGTAATTATTTATTTATTATACATTGATAGTAGTGACTATAAGCATGTATCAATCATGGATGGCTAATTGTAATTAATTTCTATATTCATATTATGGTGTGTTTTTAATGGTGATAATGATCAATAATGTATGGTGTAGTGTGTTTTATTTATAGTTGTCTCACTTAGAGTACTTTATGTAATCACCAATTAGATTCTCGTGGTAGTATATGTATTTTAATTTTTTTTAAATGCTTATCTATGCCAAACCCAGTAGGGTTGTTATAGTGTTTCTATAAAACTTACTCATTTATGTCGAAGTATAGGAATGGAAGTTTAAATATAACCATATAATATATTTATGTAAGGTTTCTCTTGTTAAATGATATGTGATAAGTCATATAATTTAATTCCATAAGTGATTTGTGTAAAGAAGATGGAGATTTTAGTTATGCATGGAAGGCACAAAAAAAACCTTTGAGTGTATATAGAATTCCATCAATAAATTATTTCATTCAAATGTTATTTTTTCATAGGAAAATAATTACATATATCTAGAGGTTCTATGTGCAAAAAAATGATTAAAAAAAGCATAGTGGAGGACTAACGAGTCATTTTACTATTGAAAAAACATATACACATCTAGCTAAGAATTTTGTTTTTCCTAAGATGAGTATGGATGTATGGAATTTTGTGTAGGAGTGAAAAATTTACTAGTTTGGAAAAAGAAGAATTCAAAACATAGGGTTGTATTAGCCAATACATTTTCCTAAGAGACTGTTGGAACATGTCAACATGGACATTGTTTTAGAATTGTTTAGAACACAAAAGGATCATGATTTTTTATTTATTTTTAATTGAAGGTTAACTCTCCAAAATGGATAATTTTGTCAAATGTAATAAAATTGATGATGCCACCCATATATTCTAATTTGTTTTGTATCAAATTTATGAGATTGCATTTAAATACATGTAGAATATTATCTAACTAATATACACAAGATTTTAGGATTTTTTGGAGGATATTATAGAAGAAGATGCATACCAGGATACATTTCAATTCAACAAATCATCCTCAAACAAATGGTTAGATAGAGATATCTAATATGATTATCATTTTTTGATGTTTGATTATAAAGAATTAAAGAACATGAAATTTAGTCTTTGTAAAGGATAAAATTTCTTATAACAATTGACTAAATATAAGCAATGGGATGACTTTTTTAATTTTTATGGGAGTAGTGCAAAAGGACTAGAGTAATTATGTGACATTAGAAATGAAAGAAGGATTAGTATAAAAGTGGAATATTTTGTTGATTAAATTTGAGACATAAATTTGAAATTATATGAATGGTTAGAAAGTGGTACTGTGAAATATAAGAAGCACACAGATTTTAATAAGAGAGAACAATATTATCAATTGGGAGACATTGTCTTAGCTTATCTAGGTGAGGAGAGGTTTTCCAAAGGAACATATGGTAATTTAAATTGGAATAAGTTTGGGACATGTAGAGCATCAATAAAGTATTTTTGCAACACATGTACATGATTGACTTACATTAAATCCATGGATATTTAAGCAATTTTCAATTATAGTACTTGTACCCTTAACACAATGGAAAAATATTAGTGGTGAAAGTATAAGCATAGATTTTATATCATTAGATTAGAATATAATATCATTGAGAGGTTATTTAAAGAAGTTGAGGGAATAAATAATTCCAAATTCAACAAGAGGATATAAGGAAATGGATACAAGATATAATTGGTAAAGTGGAAAGGATGCACATGAATATGAGCTCATCGTTAATTTAACTTACCCAAGTTGTATGATGTCATAATATCCAAATTAATAAAAAATTATACATAAACAAAAACATTTTGTAAAACTAAAAAAATTATGAAAAATCTTAGTTTACACATAACCCAATAAATTTTTCTAATGCAACATTACATGGTCAATGGATTACATTTGTGTACATCATTTTTATATGCTAGTTTCAAAAAACAAAGTGAATAAGGAATTAATCTTTGATAAACCTATGAACTATTATTAAGTTGGGTTAGAGGTATCTATTTCTTTTTCCCAAGGATTTTAAGGAATGTTCACAAAAAATTTATGAAGGTGAAATTCTTTTTAGGGTAATGATCAGTTGTGTAGGAGTTTTATTATGTGAACTCTGAAGCGGTATTGTAAGGTTGAGACTCATGCACAATCATAGGATTGATAAGTTCTTGTGCAAACTTGGATATTTTATTCTACAGATAATGTTAATGTGAACCTTTGTGTATGAATCATGAATATGTGTAGCCTATTAGTGCCTAATAGATTATAAAGATAGTCTTTTTATGTAGTGAAATAATCATTTCAAAACATGTTGATTTTATTTGAGTTCTATTTCAAGTTCCAAGTGTCACATAGGATGAAGAATAACAACCTTGATAGCCTATAGATTGTAACTAAATGGAAGCTAAAGTGTCACATGATGATGATAGTTATCTAGATAACTAGGAGGAGGAATTGTTCTAGTTTCCTAATGTTTTCATATTTTTCATCCATATATTAGGCATGAGCATATTTAAACCAAATAAGTGGTTTGTAGTTGTGCCCCATTTTGAAAATTAAATATTTTACTATAAATTTTTCTATTTTTAAAGTATTTTGTAAACTTCATTTTATTTCAACTCTCCATTGATTGCATATCATAGATGATTTTCATCTCTTTACTTGATTGCTATTCAATCAAGTATGAAGTAAACTCACTCTAGAGGATTTTAAAGTTATGATTTGTGGCCCGTTTTATTCACTAGAATAATAATTTGCCATAGAAAAGAATGAATGTAAATACATAAATCAATTTGTAGGTATTGATGTCTTCCATAAGAACTGAAATAACTTAATTAGTGTCTATGTTTTGTGGAATGGAATATATGATACATCTATTTTTGAAATTTTTAAGGATGCTTTATCTCAATTTGCCACATAAAATAATGATTATGAATATATAAAGAAGTTTCTAAGAAATGATATCTTCCATAAGAATTGAAATAACTCAATGAGTGTCTTTGTTTTGTCCAACTAAATATTTTTTTGATATGTGACAACAAAGTGAAATATTGGATTCATTTGAAGTGTAGTTTGTATCCCACATCTTGATGTGGGGTGTCGGGGGTGTGGGGAGGGAACTAGTGTCACAAAGGGATTCAGGAGGGAAGAAAAAAATTCTCAAAAATCAAGGAGTCAAACCCTGGTTTCTAGAAAGATGAATTCCATTGAATTCTCTTATTAGGTAGGAAAATTCTAATGACATTTTCCCAATCTATTTTTAAGAGGAAGAATCCTAATGGTACAATACCAATTAGGTGTACTTATCTTTGTGGAGAGCCAAAGTAGATCATCATGTATTCACATGTAATATATTCATCTTGAGTTAATTAAAGTTTGATATCTTACATTGTGGATGTTTTCTTAGCTCTACTAGAGTTGTACTGTGTAAATCTATTGTTTTGTCTCCTGCATGTTTATTATTTTATGTATTTGAATTATCTTTGTTATTACAAACTTTTATTTTGTTACTAAAATTGCTTGTTATTTGTTGTTACGAAGTGTCCAGTTTCCTAAAACAATTTTCCATAGAAAAGAATGATTACAACTACATAAATCAATTTGTAAGAAATGATGTCCACCATAAGAATTGAATTAACTCAATGAATATCTTTGTTTTGTCCTACTGAATATATGGTACATCTATTTTTGAAACTCTGAAAGACGCTTTATCTCATACTATGCAAGTCTTCGGTTTCAAGGTACAGGAAATTTTTGACAACTATAGTGAACTAATTTTCCTCATATATGTGTGTGTGTATGTGTGTGTTTGTTTGTTTGTAATTAAATCTCTCTCTCCAATTTTTTTGCTAAGCCTTGTTAGTCAAACAAATTTTCAAATACAGTCATGAAAAACTCAAGCCATAATACCATACAAGAAAAAAGAAGAAAAAAGGATCAAACAACAAGGAGATATCTTTGAGAAAAATTAGTTTCTATATTATTAATAAATGCTCTCAGTGCTTTGTAACAAATACTTTGCAACATTAAGTGTTTTACAGCTTCAAAAATCCAATCAAAAGGAACTCAAGACGTTGCAGTAAAATCTATGTTGGACTTGTTAAGTGGTCTGAAATCACACTATTTGTTGCTTCAGAGATGGTGGTGGGGAATGTATAATTTTATTTGAGAGTATGAAGGCAATGGATCAGACTTTTTTTTTGACTCTTAGCTGGAGTTCAAGATTTAAGAGATGGTGGTTTTATCCATAATCAGACCGTGACAAATTCAAGCTTAAAGAGAAACAAGTCTTTAGGCTAAAAACGGATAAAACTTGGGTTCCTCTGAAGACTTTTTGCCTTGATAGCCTTCTCTATGTTGAGGTTTGTGTAAATGCACCTTATACAGCGAAGATTTCCTAGTATTTACTTTTTTCATTTGATTTCATCTTTCCCTTGGTATTTCAAACGTAACATAATTCTAGAGCTGTTGGTACTACATTGAAACTCGTTACTGTGTTGAGATCCATTTGTCTTAGATCTTCTCAAATAAAATTTTTAATGAGAGTTTTAACGAATGTTGGGAGCAGCAAGCTTGTAAATGGTATTTTTTATCAATGCACCATGTATAAACTATGTTAGAGAAACCTGTTCCTCCAGTTGACTTAAATACATACCTGCCAGGTTTGACGATGGCAAGATGCAACCGCAAAAGTTTCAGCGATGGGGAGGAAAGAAAGTCGGCGAGTGAGAAACCCTAAAGAAGGCTTTTCTTTAGATACTTGAAAATTTCTACAAAGTTGTTCCTAAGAGTGACAGAGGACTCATATGTGTAGTATCGAATGGTAATTTATAGAACTTGGGTAGATAGAAGGTCAATGAAGTGAATACAATCTAATTATTTTCATAAACAATATGAGAAGTTTGGTGATTTTTTTATGGTAAAGTGTAGGCAGTGCGAGGTAAAATTTTGGGTATATCGTATAAAACTTTATACGATTATAATAAATATACATTCTTTTATTATGGTCTTCTTGTTATTTGTGGTTTTTATATGAAGGAAGATATTAAATAGATAATTGTCATAAAAAAAATATTGATATGATAATTGTTGTAATTTTTTTAATTAATTAAGTTAATCATCAAATTTAGTTTAAGATTATGAAATATAAAAAGTTAAAAATAATATATTATTGATTTAACTATTTAAATTCAAATAAAAATTAAATTTATTTGATAATAATTTAAAAATTATATTATATATATTATTTTTTATCAATTTTAATTAATATTATATATAATAATATATTTCTGATATTCAATTACCTTCTAGCCTCCTTCCCATTAACTCTTTCATTGGAACAATATATATTGATTGTAGAGGCTCTTTCAATTTAAATATATCTTTGAACATGACCGTGCCCTACACTTTTCCCCATCTGTGGCACTAAACATTCCTTTTCGAACTGTTGTTTTCAAATTCAATACATTTCAGATAATAACAAATAATACTTTTTACTGATTAACCTCGACGATAATGAATAACTTTCTATTGCGAAAGATATACATTGTAACTTTGACAGAAAAGATGCAGTCAAAATAATCATCCCAACAAAAAATAAAATCCATCCAAGAGATTGTCAAACAATTTCCATAAGAAAAATTAATGAGATCATCCTTATTACAAAATTATGATAGGTCTCATCTTTATTTATTCAGTAGCTTCGAAGAATCTTAAGCTTAGGTAGGTGTTTTCGAGAGGCGGCTCCATCCTCATGTGGACATCGCCCGTTTGGGCTGAGCAGCCCAAATCTCATATGCTTTCCTACCAACAATATCAACATTTTCTGTTTCAGTTCTTCCCCAGATCTTAAACATATATTTCCAGTCCGAAACAGGCAGAGTTCTGAATAAATCTTGCATTTGTTTATGGAATCTCTTATTATAAGAAGAATCCGGGATTCGTCCCAGCCTCCTGCACTCTATTATGTACCGTAAATACAAACACGTCACCAGCGGTATCCACTTTATAAAATAAATAAGGCGTTCAGCTTCAGAGGTCGCTATCTCCTCATATACCAAGGCCTTCATAAACCTATCAACAACAATATCCAGAAGAAGTGAATATCCACGAAGACGACCTTCTACACGTTCTAGCAACAGGAATTCAGTGAAATTTCTTTCACACACCATTTTAAGAGCAGCTTCATACATTTCCCCATCACATAGCTCACTCAAGTCCAATACCCACAACACCAAACCACAGCAATAATTTCTGAACTCAGAGTCGTCACTCCTCATATTGTGAATAGGAAACCCGTACAAAACATCTAAAATGTACCCCCTCCAGAAATCCTTAAAAGGAGGGGATGTTTTGGGTTGAAATATTGAAAAAAAGTATGTCTTCATTCCCTCCATGATATCATTATGCAGCATAAAATTGACTGGTTTATCTAAAGCTTTGTGCAATGTCTGTTGCAAGATTTGTAAGGACTCTATTCCATGCACACCATCATCTAGTAAGGAAATATAAGCAGGAAAGATATATTGCGAGAAGTACCGCATGCATGCACGAATTCCATCATAGAACCGCCATTCCCAGGCAAGATCCAGAATTTGAACAGCTTGGCCCTTGTAATCGAATGAAGCTTGTTCTCCAGCGTAACAAGAATACATCAAGCAAAGACATGGGTGAATAGGAAATCTTACCTTAATACACAGGGTCCGCACCTTCGACGAGGGGTAATCAGAACTTCTAGAGCACTCCGAAAGCTTTTCTTTGAAAAAATCTGACTGTGTGAGAACTTGGGAATGAACGTATATAGGCTTCCAGGTCCTTTGAAATCTTAGCACTGTTGCGTATAGTTTAATGTCTGCAGTTTTTTTGTCACCGAGTTGTAGGGAAGGGGAAGCCATTGCGAGAGTGACGGTTGGCTACAAAAGAGTCCCTGCGTCTTCGCCCAATGGGAATCTGTGGATTTATTCATGCTGTTTAAGCAACGCCCACTCAATATTTAAATGATTTATTGTAACGCCCACTCAATATTTAAATGATTTATTTACCGCCACTAGTATTTTTTTTAAACCTTTCAAAAACATGTCTCCAGCGCGGTTCACCATCCATAGAATTTGTATCGTCAATTTGTATACAATTTTGACGAAGGCTTTATCATACAAGGGAGGAGAGCATAAAAAGGATTGTAAAATCTTTATTAAGATTCATGATGCCTTGGTCTTAATGATTTGGGAGATAGTTTTCAAGTATATTCCACCTCATTTTTATACAAGAGGGAGGTATTTAATTATGTTTTACGTATGCGGTGTATATACTTTATTTTATGGAGGGTTTGAATTTGTTTTAAATATTAGGTGTACATGTTTTATTCTATGGAGAATTTGAATTCATAATTTTATTTTGTTAGAGTATAAATTCTTCATCATAAAAAAGTGAATCTAAAAATTTTATAAATAATTTTGAAACATTATAATAAGGAGTGAGAGAATTTATTTTATTTATATTTAGTAATATAGGGGCCTAAATTTGATGGTCATATAATAATATTCTCTCTCTCTCTCTCTCTCTCACACACACACACACACACACAATTTCACCACATAAAAGTGAATATAAAATTTTCATAAATAATTTAAAAACATTATAGTAAGGAGTGAGAATTTATTTTTTTAATTTATTTAGTGACATAAGAACCTAAATTTGATGGTCTTATAGTCATATTTATGATTTTTTAGCCGATATGTATGTATGTATGTATGTCACTCATTCTAATGTTTCTTCCTACTAGAAATTATATTAGCATTTCAAGGACAATGTTGGATAGATAATTGTCAATAAAAAAAATCATGACACCAAGGGTAGACAATCAAATTTAAACTATGGATGGTCTTCATTAATGGCACTTTTATTATGCCATCATGTGAGTAGGATGATATATTGGTTTTATAGGTTACTTGTGACCAAGTCTCCCAGCCAATATAAAATTAATACATTGGGTATGGGTGGGTGAGAAGAGGGACTTCATTAAAGCCACTTTATTATGTCATCATGTGAATCGGTTGATATATTGGGTTTATAGGTTACTTGTGACCAAGTTTCCAACAAATATAAAATTAGTGTGTGTGTATGTTTGTTTAGTTGTGTGTGTGAGGTATGAATATGCATGCACGCCCACACACACCCACACACAAAATGTTGAAATTAAAAGCCACTACTTAATTGAAATTTAAATATTTTAATTGTGTGGAAAAGAAGACTTCTAACCTATACGTCTACTATTCTAAAGTCAACCTCCCATATCTGGAAATGGTTTTTGCATGCTATATTGCATCCAAATAACATTTAATTATATGTAATTAGAGAAAAACAAATAAGTAAATAAGTTTTGATTGTATTAATTAAATATTTTAGATAAAGGATAAACATAATTTATAGATTATCTTAATTTGTGTGTAATCTAAAGATAGTCATTATAAATATATATCACAAAATAGGTTCAAATAGTGAAACCCAAAAATGTAAAAAAAATAAAAGGAAACATAGAACATTGATCAAAACTATAATACCTAGTGTCATACTGTAGAAGCATGATTCTAGAAACTATCAAATATAATGGAACTAATCTGATGACCTTGTTGTGTTGCTCTTGGAATACAAAAATATTGTTGTCTTTTAAAGAATATATTATATAAGTCACTTGAATACATATATTATTCTTTGCAACCATAAGGTGACTAGAACTGTATTGATACATTTCTAGTGGGTTCTAACCATACTACTACATTTATTTATAAAAAATAAGAATGATATCAAACATGGGGAGGAGAGATAAAATTAAGGAAGAGAAGCAGAAGGGAATGGATAATGAGATGGAAAGAGAAAGATAGATTTGAATGCTAGAAAAATTACTAGAAAAAATGTGCCAATGAGAGCCTTATCTAAACTAATAATCAATAAACATAAACATACACATACACTAACACCGTAGAAATTAACTAGAGCCGTACTAAAATTATTCATCTATATGATGCTTCATTTGGTTTTTTTTGTTCATACATATTAAAGTAAAACCAATAATTTGGATACATAGAAATTGTGGTCGATTTTCCAACTATTGATAATTATTGAAGTCAAGATGTGAATAATAATGAGGTTAAATTCAAAATCAGAGATATATCATTTTATCTCCATAGTAGAGTGATAGGGATGATTTTATAACTAACACCCACAATAATATGTCTAGGATATGGAAACATGTTCCCCTATAAATATATGGGAAACTAATGAAATCAAATAATTATGTATATAAATCAAGGAAATAATATGAGAATAGGAACAAGTACATTTAATTGTGTTAAACATTGTGAAGATACCTTAGTGAAATCCATATCTTATAATCTAATTTATGTCTAGATATGTATGTCTCTAGTGAGACCAAGTAGACTATATGTGTGTCTCACTGCAATACCACTAATTATATATGTATGTTAACTAGTATAAATAATTTTACTATGTTATATATCATGATGTGATTCCTTATATGCAAATAATGTAATGACCTAGAGTCATTAAGATAACATAAGTGGAATATATATATCCATTTTGAAGTGTGGGATGAACGTGTGAATCACACATCTCAAAATAAATGGATTAAACATTATATAGCACAATAACATATTTTCATGATGGAAAGATTATTTTTAATATATATATATACCTAGTGCTATAAATAATTAATATATATGGGTTGATATATATGTCGTCATATGGCACACATCCCCCTTAGTTGTATGAGTCTAATATATTTAGATAAATGAGTAACTTATGGGATTAGTACATTAAGTAATGAGTTAGCCTATAATGGGATTATGAGTTAACTATACATTATTATTATCATATATCTATATAAAGAAGATGGATGTAAAATATGCTAAGTAAGTTCTAAGTCTTATATTTTCTAGAGTGATATTGAAGGTGTCCCCCTCGAAGTGAAATTGTGAAGTTATTCCTTCCTAAAGGAATATTATATGGTTTTTCCCTACCATTAGGATAATATTATATTTTTTAGTATATTGAATCATTAGGTATTTTATCCCATTAATATCTATTGTTTTGTGTTGATCTGGATTATAATTTGCATAATTCCATAATTATAAAGTGTAGATCATAAAATGTTGTATTAGACCTTTGATTTGAGAAATTATCTGGGCAAAACTATAATTTTGGAGAATCACCTATATATTACAATCCATTATATTATTTAATAAAAAATATTTAATGGATTTGAATAACACTTCAAGTAAACCGTATTAATAATCACCTTTATCTTGCAATCCCATCTTTTCTGATTTAGGAGAAGGAGGAGACTTGAATATTATGAAGAACAAAAGGAAATATAGAGGTAAGGAGTACGAACCACTGAATATAATCCTCAAATATAGAAAAGAAAATGGTATGGGAGAATCATTACTTTTTTTAGTTTTTTCTCTCTAATGTAGGTTTGCAGCTTATTTATAACATGTCTACAATGTGTTTTGTTTTATGTTGGAAGAGGAGTCTTATTCAACTTTGACTATTTTATGTTTCTCTTTGATGTAAAATGATGGGGTCCTTTATAAACTTTAATTCCACCAAAATATGAAAATTTTGATTTTTATGATCATTTTAGTGCACATTATTAATATTTTAGGTTTTGTCATAAAGTCATCATATTAATTGAAATTTTCATAATTTTAGTGTAATTTTTTTACTGAAGTTCTATCCTAACTCATGGAATCAATAATAATAATAATAATAATAATAATAATAATAATAATAATAATAATAATAATAATAATAATAATAATAATAATAATAATTTAAAAAAAAAAAAAAAGATATAGTGTTATTATTTTAGAGGACGTTATTGTGATTTTCTAATTTTTCATAAATTCTTTCTAGAGGCTATAATAATAGTAATAGTAATAGTAATAGTAATAGTAATAGTAATAGTAATAGTAATAGTAATAGTAATAGTAATAGTAATAGTAATAGTAATAGTAATAATAATAATAATAATAATAATAATAATAATAATAATAATAATAATAATAATAATAATAATAATAATAATAATAATAATAATAATAATAATAATAATAATAATAATAATAAAAGATACTGTGTTATTATTTTAGAGGATGTTATTGTGATTTTCTAATTTTTCATAAATTCTTTCTAGAGACTGAAATTTGAGGAAAAAACTTTTATAATTTTTTTAATGAAGTTATATTATCATTCGAGAATGCTAAAATAATTTTTTGGGGGTTTAATGATCAAATTGGATTGATTTTTTGTGATTTTAGGTTTATTTAATTAACCTTAGTTTGTGTGATTAATGTAGTTTACAACTTTTTTAGGAAAGGATAATATTGAAGCTAGAGAATGGTAGCTCTAATTTAAGGGAACATGTTTTCATTCAATTTTTTTGATAATAAGTTGGAATATTTATTTCAAGGGTCTAATATTGAATTGGTTTGTTATATTAGGAGAAGAAGAATGTAAAAAAAATTATGCGAAGAAAAGAAACAAGTTTTAATAAATTAATGTGACATAGTAGAAGTAAGCAATGATTAAGAAAATGAAGAGGAAGTAGACGATGATATTATGATATTGAGGAAGATAATGTAGATGAAGATAAAGTAAAATAATAAGAACATAATGATGAAGAGGGGGAGGCTACATATTATGTAGAAGCAAAGGGAGACAATCATGATGAAGAAGAAAAATACACATGAATGATAAGGGTTCAAAAAAAATTATAAAAGAGAGAAGATTCAATATTTAAGTTTCATGGATGCATTCAAAATAAGAAGGTAATTTTATCCATAAATCCTAGCATCAAATATAACTTCATCAATGTGGGTGTGACCAAAAATCTGAATATTCAAGAAGATAATATCAAGGAGGCTCAAGTAGATGGTAAGAAGATTCATTTTTTTGAAGGTTTTAAGCTCAATATGGAAAAATATGCTCTATAACCATATTTTCTATTTTGGATATGGATTGTGTGGATATCCTTCTTGAATATCCTTGGTTATAATATAATTTCATAAAAATCAATATTAATGTGTAGAAATAGTTCATGAAGTTTTGGTATAATAAAAATAAGGTCACTTTACAAGAAGACTCTTTGCAAAGGACAATGAAAATCTAAACATAGAGAATTATGATGAATAAATAGTAAAAGGAGAGAAGAACATGATTTCTAGTAAAGAGACAAAGGTACTAGCTTTTAAAAGGGTAGAAAATGTAGAATAAAATATCTATAAGCTCAAACTATCAGAAAAGATACTAAAGTTGGGACACATAGACACTGATATCATCATGAGAAAAAAAACCATGGATGCATGCCAATGAACGTCATAGCAACAATCACTTTTGCTATACAGAGAATGAGGGGAATAATAATTATGGCTACACATGGAAGGAAAATAATAATTACTATGATCACACATGGAATTAATGTAGTAGAATAGAATATGGAAATAGTTAGTAGCTAAGAAATCATTATGAATTATGAATGTAATCCAAATAATAATTACTATCATCATGTATGGAATCAGAATAACACAACATAATAGAAAACATGGAATCAAAGGATGAATATTTTTATAAGGGCATGAAAGAGGTACATCTATGTCATGAATGGTATTAGACTATCATAGTGTAATTTAGAAATAAGGTTGGATATTTTTCACCTACCAATATCACATATGAGTGGTTAGATGATTGAATATGATGAAAAGTGTGCAATGATTTCAAGCAAACTCAGTACTTGATATCTTCACATGTTTCAAGGATAAAATATGTCAAAAAGGGATGAAATTCTATGTAATTTGGTATATGATATATTAATTTTTATTGGTTGATGGATATGTTGAGATGTGATGCATATCACCTTTAGTTAATTATATTTGTGTAATATATTGGGATAAATGAGTAAATCTCAGAATTAGTACATTAGCTAATGATTTGGCCTACATTTGGATTAAGAGTTACTTATCCAATATTAGTATTATAGGTTTATATAAAGGAGATTAATATCATTGTAATATATATATCAAGTTAGTTTTGAGTTTTCTATTTTTTAGAAGAATATTGAATGTGTCCCTATTGAAGTGGAATTGTGGCATCATTCAGTCCTTAAGAAATATTGTTTGGTGTTGCCCTACCATAAGAGTAATATTATATTCTAAAAATATTTAATATTTGAACATCTTAGCATTAAAACTTCTCTTTTTTTGTTGGTCTACATTATTTTATGCAAAATTCAATTATTATATTTGTGTGTATTAATAGGGCATATGTATGAGCAATGTAAATATACTAGTAAATATATGTAAATGTGTAGCATGCCCATTTATGGGAAATACATATTAAATATAAAAATAATAGTAATATTTCCATAATGTAGGAGGCAAAAATAAAAAATATGCATTATTCTTATTTCTTAAATGAGGAAAAATATAATGCACACAAATAAAATCACCTACATCCTTATCTCTATTTAAAAAAAAATGAAGTGTTATGATATATATCGATTAATGGATGTGGTTAATTACTAAAATTCACTATAATTATCCTATGCTAAGTATATATTTGGTTTTTTTACTTTTCTCTCTTTTCATAATTGCACAATATCTCACCACTAGGATGCATGCCCCTTTGGCTTTGTACATGAAAGCTTCACTTTATTGGGGTCTTCTATTCACTTATAATAAGATCATTAGGGCAAAAACTTCCTCAATAGTTAGGGGTGTCTAACTTAGGCTTGTTAATTATCTTTATAATGGCCTTTTAAAAACATTTATTCATGTTTATCAACAATCTCCTTAGCTTGAACTTAATGATATCCTACTTTTACATTATCCCTTACATATACACTAGTATTTATAACCATTTTGAAGTATCTGTTATATAAAATCTCACTGGGATTCATCTCAACATATCTTCTAAGTATTTTACTATTTCCATTTTTCCTTTAAATAGTATTCTTATTGTGTCATTCAGAATCCTCACGACTCTAAACAATTATTAGAATACATGTTTATATTTCCCACCCTGAAAACGGCCTAATTAGAGCCTTAAACACTCAACCCAAAAATGAAACCTTTCTATGCTACCAAATAATGAAGATGGGAATTAATAAATCAAAATAATGGTTTTCTTGTTCTCCATCCCTAACTTATACTCAACAATAAAAGTTCTATAAATACACCACCTTAATAGGTTCTACACATCTTCTCACTTCTCTTTCACTTCCTCTCTATTGTTAGAAGTTGAACTAACTTAGCGTTCCCTTCATAATTAAATCCTTAACCCCTTAGAAGACTCATTTATATCTCTACTGACTAGTAATTAGATCCTATAGGGTTGATTTGAGTTCTTTGGCCTTTAAGAAATGGTCCACATGTCATGGCTTTAGTTTAATATAAATTTATCTAATTATTTATCTTACACAAGTGAAATGGTTATTGTAGACTATAACTTATGTAACTAGAGTGAAGGTTATAAAATTTATAAATAATCCAAGGAAATAAGATTATTAGTTTTGTAGGTGCATTAAGTGCTAGTTTTTTAACCTTTCCATAACTTGGTCAATTTACCTTTAGGTGATTATTGAAACCATTTCTACTTGAATTGCTTGATATATTGGAGACTTGATGATATTTATATAATATTTTTTAATCTTATTCAATATACAAAATATTATTGACATTGTCAAAAAATTATATAAATTCCCACCCAAAAATAAATATTCATAAATAAAAAAACCTAACTTGTATAATTTTTTCTTGAATCAATATTAATTATAAACACACATGCTCCTCCATTAAATATGTTGAATAAAATTAATGTAAAGTATGCTTATACCTAGCAGAGCTTACCTCCTTTTTAATTAGGTGCATCAAAAGGAATATATATGTGTGTGTGGGGTGGGCAGGGGGTGTACATCACTAGGACAATAAATGAGGGTTCAGAACCCTTATTCTTCCTTTAAATATATGTAATTCCTTAGTTTTTATTGTTGAAGCAAGATGGTTCTCTATTCCATTTAATATTGAAATAAATTAAATCATGGAATGGATATAGTTTGTATGGATTTTTATATGGTGTTTTGGCAAATAATAATTTCTACTATGACTATTTCCTTTCATGTGATGGGTGAAGATGATTTTTAATCAATTTTACTCTCTCTTATGAATTGATTTTTTCTTTGTTTTTGGGTTGATGTGTTGTTTTTGTGGGATGCTCGTATATATAAATAATGTACCATTTTATTCAAAGATATGGCTTTGAAGATGTTAAGCCTTAGGGAGATCAAATGCCTATTTTTGGATGTGTGCTATATAAGAATCATATAGCATGACACATAAGCAAGCAAGGGATATGTCGAAGGGGTATTACTCATCTCCCCTATGTTATTCTAGATCAGGTGGTGGAAGGAATGGTCTATGTGCCTAGAAACACAATCTGGATGTATGAAGGCATTCATGCCCTATTTCTCCTTGAGTATATTCCTCATCTACACCTCTAATAGTTTTTATTTGGGTGAGTATTTATGTTTACTGAGTGTCAGCCCTTGGTTGGTAGGATTATTGGGATTTTAGGTCTTAGCTCTTGGCTGGAATGAGGATTGGATTTTCAAGTATACCTCTTTAGAGGGAAATTTAAAATGTGGCTTTGATACTATAATGATGTTGGAATGTAATCCCAACTACATATAATGAATGAAGTAGACAAAACACTATTTCCTCTTAAATTTTGAAGTCCTTCTAAAGGACTGATCTATCTTTCTTCCATGCTTCCATTCTACAGACCCATACCTTGAAATTTTGTCTTCTTTATTATGTATGGCTACCCATACTTCTATAATTGCTTTTGCATTCTATCCTATTAATTTAATTTTCACAAAAGTCTCTCAGGGATATGGTCTCTTCTCTTGCATATGAAAAAGAGTAGACCATTTTTGTCCAATTTTAATATGCTTTCAATTCCAGCATAGGCTAGGTTTCATTTTTTAGATATGTGTTGGGTATATTTATTAAAATATAGAAGTGTAGTGGTGGTTGTTTTATGATATATGTTGGGTGTAGTAGATGTGTGTGTGTGTGTGTGTGTGTGTGTGTGTGTGTGTGTGTGGGTGTGTGTGTGTGTATGTGTGTGTGTGTGTTTTTGTGTATGTGATAAAATTTCCTACAAAAACCATTTATGTAATCTCTATTTTTTTTGTTTTTGTTAAAAAAGACTTATACAAATGTAAAGCGCTGTAGTTCTCTATTTTTCTCTTTATCCTCCACCTTTTCCTTCACCTCGTATCAGAGCTAAGGGTAATTCATGCAAGGATTTTAGAGCAAGTTATCACTATCAATAATGGTAGCAAGCACTAGCATAAAAAACCCTCAGATTCCATAGTTTAATGGGAAGAACTATGATTATTGGGCAATCACCATGAAGGCATTATTTTGTTCTTAGGGTATATGGGATATTTTTGAGAGTGGATTTACAAAACCAATAGATGCAACAACATATAATGCTTTAACCCTAGCAGAGAAAGATTTGTTTAGAGATGATAGAAAGAAGGACTCCAAATCTCTCTTTTACATATTCCAAGAAGTGTATGAGAGCATATTTCTTAGGATTACAGTAGCAACAAATTCAAAACAAGCATGGGATATTTTTCAAATTACCTACCAAGGAATGGCTAAGGTGAAGATAGTTAAATTTTAAATGCTAATAAGGGATTTTGAGACCATATATATAAAAGAATCAAATACAATAGACTCATTCTTCACTCAAATTATTAGACTGGTAAACCAAATCAGATCACATGGTGAAACACTTGAAGAAAGGAGAGTGGTTGAAAAGATTCTAAGAAGTTTGCCTACAAGGTTTGAATCAATTGGGTTACCATAAAAGAAACAACGAACCTCTCACAATTTTTAGTTGATGAGATCCATGCATCTCTCATTTCACATGAACATAGGCTAAGTAGATCAATAAACACAACATTGGAGCATGATTTTAAATCACAAGTTTCAATTAGCCATGGTAGAGGCAGAGGTAGATCTAATTTCAAAGGTAGAGGAAGAAATCCATATAGAGGTGGAAGAAACATCTCATCAAACTCAAGTGGAATAGGTAGTAGCCAATACCCAAGTCACAATGCAACTCAAAAACAACCACAAGGTCAAAGTTATGACAAATCTCAAGTCCAATGTCACTATTGCAAAAGGTATGGGCTTTATTCAAATTAATGTAGGAAGAAGAAATATTATTTTAGCAAACAAAATGCAAATTTCACAAAACAAAATCAAAACCAAAAATAAAATTAAAGCACTATGTTTTTGGCATACAATGTAGCACAAGCAAATGAAAAATATGTATGGGTTTTAGACTCTAGTTGTAGCAATCACATGACAGGGAATGTAGAAATGTTCTCAAGTTTAGATGAAAGTTTAAAATTTGATGTCAAATTGGATAATGACAATAAAGTTTCAATTATGGACAAAGGAAACATCAAAATTCTAACTAATCATGGGGATAAAAAGTATATTTCAAATGTATATTTTGTGCCTGGTCTAAAACACAATTTGATGAGCATATCGTAGCTCATTCAAAAGGGGTATAAAGTGTTTTTCAAAAATAAAGATTGTAAAATTTTAGATAAATTTCAAAGTAATAAACTCACTAAAAATGTCCAAATGACAAATAATAGGATGTTTCCCCTAAATATTAATCTGGATTTGAATGTGGAATATGCTCAAGCACAACCCACAATGAACACATAAGTGGATAAACTAGAAGTTGCAGGAGTCACACAAACAATTTTTCAAGTAGAAATCAAAGATGAAAATTGGTTATAGCACCTAAGATTTGGGCATCTCAACTTTGGAGGTTTGAACATGATAAATAGGAAAAGTATGGTAAAGATTTTACCATTAATAAAGAATCCAGAAAGAGTATGTGAAGTATGTATCTTGGAAAAGTAACATAAAGAGACATTTCTAATAGGTAAGTCAATTAGAGCAAAGGCACCTTTATAAATTATACATTTAGATTTGTGTGGACCTATGCAAACACTCTCAATTGGTGGAAGCTACTACTTTTTAACTTTTATTAATTATTATTCAAGGAAAACATGGGTCTAATTTCTAAGTCAAAAGAATGAAGTGTTTGATTACTTTTGTCAATTCAAGGAACTTGTTGAGAAGCAGTGTGGGCACTACATTAAATCATTGAGAATGGGTAGAGGTGGTGAATACATCTAAATTGAATTTCTAAATTTTTGAAAATACCATGGGATTCACAAGCAATTCAAAACTAGATACACACCTCAACAAAATGGGATAGCTTAAATGAGAAATAGAACAATTATAGAAATGGCAAGAAGCATTTTGAAAGCAAAACATTTGTCAAATGAATATTGGGCTGAATCTATATCTTTTGCAACATCTATTAATAATATATGTCCAACTAAAAGTGTAAAAAATATTATTCCTGAAGAAACTTGGATCGAAAGAAAACATGGTGTTGCTCACATGAGAGTATTTGGATGTGTGGCATATGCACATGTGCTAGATGAGTTGAGAATAAAATTAGAAAACAAAGTATAAAAGTGTATATTTTCTGGTTATAGTGATGAATCCAACGCATACAAACTATAGAATCCAAAAACCAAGAAAGTTATAATCAGCAGAGATGTGCAATTCATAGAGTATAAAGCATGGGATGGAAGTTTGAAGAAAATAATCAATATTTCAGCCAACTTACCACAAGAAGATAGAGAATTTTTTATACCAGCAAGTACTCCATCAAATGTAACTCCTTCCACACCCATTCAAGGTCAACAAATGATACCATCATCAAGTGTAAGGACACCCCCATGCATTCAACCAACTACTCCTTCAAATGGACCACAAACACCATCTACAAGTGGCAATGAAGGTGCAGGACCATCAAGTCCACATTCCACAAGTTAAAGTTCAAGTGATATGTCAAATTATACATCACCAAGCTTGAGGAGAAAAAAATTAGAAGTTTGAGAAACATTTATGATCAAAATGAAGGTGAGAACAATGCTGGTCTGATTTCTCTTTTTGTATTTTATTCATAGGTAGAAGATCCAATTCATTATGAAGATGAAATTAAGGATGAAAAATGAGTAAATGCAATGGATGATGAAATTGATGAAATAGAAAAGAGTCAAACATGGGAGTTAGCAAGTCTTCCAAAAGGCAAGGATGTTATAGGAGTGAAGTGGTTTTACCAAACTAAGTTGAATGCAAATGGTGATGTGCAAAAGCATAAAGCAATATTAGTGGAAAAAAGATATTCACAACAACCTAGGGTTGATTACAATGAGACACTTACTCTAGTAGCACGTTTAGACACCGTGAAAACAACATTTACAATAGCAGCTCAACTAAATGGCCATTTTACCAAATGGATGTGATATCAACTTGTTTGAATGGTTATCTTGAAGAAGAAGTTTATGTGGAGTAGACACCTGGGTATGAGGTTTTTTGTCAAGAAGACAAATTCTACAAACTAAAAAAGGCACTATATAGACTCAAGCAAGCCATAAGACCTTGGTATAGCAAAGTTGATTCTTATCTTTTACAAAATGGCTTCAATAAGTGTAATAGTGAGCCTACATTATATACCAAAATGAATGAGAAAGGCAAGATCATAATTGTTGCTTGTAATGTTAATGATTAGATATTCACGAGTGATTTGTAAATTGATTTGTTCAAAGGAGCTATGAAAAAGGAGTTTGAAATCACTGATTTAGGCCTCATGAATTATTTTCTTGGCATTGAGGTAAACCAAAGTGATAATGGTATATTAATCTCCCAATCTAAGTATACAAATGACATTTTCCAAAAGCTTTGATATGACAAATTACAAATCAGCTCCAACACCAATTGTTATAGGATTGAAATTAAGGATGATAAAGGAACCAACATTGATCAAACTTTGTATAAAATACATATTGGTAACCTCATGTACTTAATAGCCACAAGGTCTAACATAATGTATTTAGTTAGTCTTATCTCAAGGTTCATGGAGTCTCCAAAGGATGCTCATTGGCAAGCAGAGAAGAGAATTATCAGATATGTGACTAGAACAAGGAACTATGGTATTTAGTACTCAACATTAAATGAGTTCAAGCTCATAGCATACACTAATAGTGATTGTGCAGGTAGCATTGATGATAAGAAGAGTATATCTAGTTATGTTTTTCATTTTGTAATAGGTATAGTTTCATGAGCTTCAAAGAAACAACCAATTATTAATCTTTCATCAGTTGAAGCAGAGTATGTAGCTACAATAAGTGTATCAAGTCAAGCAGTTTGGGTGAAAAGAATTTTAAAAGATCTAAGGCAAGAATAAGAAGAGGCAACAAATATATATTATGACAACTCAGCTATAGTATTGTCAAAGAATCTAGTTTTTCACAGGAGAAGCAAATATATAGACACAAGATATCACTTCATTAGAGAATTAATCAATAATAGAGATTTTTTTTGGATTTTTGAAGATCTAAAAACCAGTATGCAGATATCTTCACCAAGGCATTAGGGAAAGAAAGATTTGTGTTTCAAAGAGATTGTTTGGGTATCAAAGAATGTGGTAGTTGTGATTAAGGGGGAGTGCTGGAATGTCATCCCAACTACCTATAATGAATGCAATAGATAGAACATTATTTACTCTTAAATTTGGAAGTCCTTCTAAAGGACTGAACTATCTTTCTTCCATGCCTCCATTTTACTCTCCCATACCTTATAATTTTGTCTTATTTATTTTGTATTGTTACCCATACTTCTATAGTCCCTTCTCTATTCTATCTTATTAATTTATTTTTCATAGAAGTCTCTCAGGGGTATGGTATCTTCTCTTGAATATGAAAAATAGCAGACCTTTTTTGTCCAATTTTAATTTGTTTTCAACTCTAGCATAGACTAGTTTTTAATTTTTACATGTCTATTGGGTACATTCATTAAAAAATACAAGTGTAGTGGTTGTTATTTTATGATAGATGTTGAGTGTAGTAGAAGTAGCTTTATAATGCTCTATTTTCTAGATGTATCAGTAGAAGCTCTAATTTATGTTGATATATATATATATATATATATATATATATATATATATATATATATATATATATATATATATATATATATATATATATATATATATATATATATATATATATATATATATGTTTTTTGTGTGTGATAAATTGCTTACAAAAGCCATTTATATAATCTTTATTTTTTGTTTTTGTTAAAAAAGACATGCAAATGTAAAGAGCTATAGCTCTCTATTTTTCTCTTTATCCTCTGCCCTTTCCTTCAAATTATGGTTTTATGGATTGTGATTCACATTTAATGTTGTTAATGAGGTAAAACATGGGGTTCACAATTAATGTGGTAAATGTGAAATTTCATATATGGTTCAAGGTGGGTGACCCTCAACTATGTTAGTGGAGTTGCCTAAAAACATAAAATAAAAATAAAAAGGTAGAGATATGTTAATCATGGAGGGTGATACATTCTTATGGATATTAATGATGTCACTAGGTTTAATCTAGAAGGTTATGTAATAGTTTTTTTAATATTTATTGATTGTTTAAATCTTCAATTTAACATTAAAGAATGAGAGGGTATCATTTTATATTGTGTCAAGTTTTTAAATATCAAAATATATAAGAATAAAGTTGGTGCAAAGATTCTTATATATTTTAATATTTGAGTTTAATATATATTTATTATTAGAAGGAATATATTGTATGTATGTATGTATGTATGTATGTATGTATGTATGTATGTATGTATGTATTTATGTATGTATGTATGTATATGCATATGCATATATGTGTTTGTATGTATGCATGTATTTTGATAACATAAATATTTTTGGATAGGAGTTAACAACCAGTTTAGGACATAATGAGGAAGCTCATATCTCCTTTAAAACCACCATAAATTGTTATAACCAACCTCACTAATATCATGGATGGTATGGTATCATCAACAACACCAATATCATTAGTGCCTCCAACCGTTCAAACATATCCAACAACCATAGCTAATCAAACATGTCTTATGAGATTTGAACCTAGATGAGACTGAACACAATCAAACCAATTTAGCCAATTTACCCATATTCCATTAAAAATGTCATAATATTATTGAAAATTATAATTTATGATTTATTAATATTAAATTTATCTTTATAATTAATCTTGTAACTATATAATAAAAAGAATCCACATAGAAATTAGTACATGCATTAAAAAATACATTTTGTAATTATAATTGATCTAGTTTATAACTTCAAATTTTATTTATTTTATTTATTTATTTTAGAAAAATGATAATACATTATATATGTTGGTATAATTAAAATATATTTTTATGTAATTATTTATATAAATATTGTTGTACAATTAAATTATGTCTAAAATTTAAATTTAATTATAAATATAATATTAAAAAAAATTATGTCATGTCTTATTTTTTTGTGTCATCTTGTATTTTTAGTTGATTTAGTTGCCGCTAGGTTACATATCCATTGTGGCTTTCCTATTGTCTTCAGTAGTGTCATTTTTCATATCACCAAGGGCTTTGACACATTTGTGACTATTTGCTTCTATAGATCTTGACAATTATGATTAACTTCACTATGATGAGAATCAAGATGATTTTAACGATAATGGTATTATATGATTTTTTATGCACAAGCTGATTATACACATTGTATTAGTTTATTACTATTAATTTATGCATACATAATAATGACATTATTTGAGTGTATTATAGATTATTTTCTCTCTCTCCCCCTGCCTTTATATTTTGATATGATTTTATTAAAGTTATAACTATCAGGGGTTGAGATATACTTCCAAATGAACATGAATATGTGTGAAGGTGCTATGATCAATTTATGTAGCTATAATTATTCATGTTTCAATGTAATATGATAGATTATTTATGAGCATGAGGTTATTATAATATGTTATAACTCTATATGGATTAACCATGTAATTTGTTTAGTTGGTTCTAGATGATGTATCTAGGACTTTTGTGGTAGATTACACTATCACATCAACACCTATATTATTGGTCACTAATCTAATGAAATTTATAAATGCTAACATGAAGTGTACTAGTCTGGTACCTAGGATTAACTTGGGGCCAAAAGACTCATTTTGTTTCTCTTAGGAGCTAGAGGGGAGTAGGTGGCTATGGGGATATTACCGACTCTTATTATATGTTCTTCAAAGATTAATATGGATGTTGAAATATTCCTCATAGTAGATGAGTATCCTTGTTAAGAGATGAGGAGACATTCCTCTATAATATGTGTAGCTTGATATGAGTTGTATTTATGTTTTCATAAGTTGAAGACCTTATTGAATACCACATTAGCATCTTTAGTAGAATAGATGTAAGCTCTAGAATATGGGTATCCTAATATGAGTTGTATTTCATGTTATACTTTTTAATAATGAATGTAATCCTCAATAGAACAAATGTTAGCTATATTAGAAAAATATCCTAATAAAAATTATATTTTTTATTTTACTTGTTGATAGAAAATAAAGTTTCAAGTAAATAGATGTTATCTCTAGTAGAGGTTATTCCTAATATGGAGTATATTCCCTATTTCACATGATGAGACACTATGAATATATTGGTTTTATTATAATTCCCTGAAGTGGATAATGTTTATTTCAACCAACCCTTCAAATTTTTATATGGATTTCCATAAATATTAGGATGAGATAGGTTTTACAATGTTTCTTAATTAATCTATATATTTATGTTATGATTGGATGAATAATGTATTTGTGTGATTAGAAATATATTTATTATTTTGTATGTGACATATTCCTTACATTATACCCACAAAAGGTATGACCAAGACTTAGAAATGTGATTCATTACATGTGTAATCAAAACTGCTTCTTGTGTATTATTTATACTACCATGATAGATTTATGAAATTTTGAAAAAATTATCCTATACATAATTTCATACCATTATTACCATTTATTTTCATAAATAGCTTGACATGTGAAAAACTATGTATAGGTGAGAGATGTTCTCATACCAAATTTGGCATATAATTTTGTATCTTAGATACTAATGTGTTATATTTTATTTATTGTATTAGATTGCATTGAGCTCATCATATACTCATATTAATGTATTTTTACCACCTAGACATTTTTATCACATTATTTTTACTGATATTTTATGATGAACACTATAATATATATTTATTTCTTTGTTTTACTAATATGTTTATATGTATTATGAAATTTTTAAGATTAATTATTTTTTTTACCATGTATTTAACTTATGATTTGATAATCACCCATGGCAGATATGATTTAGATTCAAGCGTCTAATTTTTTGTGCATACAAGCACAAGTCATAGTCTTGAGATATAATATTTTATCAATATTATTACTATTAATTTATGAATTTTTTTTAGTCCATTGGATTTACAAGGGATAATCATAAATGGTAGAAAGTGAAGGACCAAAAGGTGACCATTAACCAAATTTGTACATATTCATCCCATCTTATCATAATTAACTTGTTAGCATGTGTGTCACAAATATTGTATGGTTAGTTAACTACATTGATTTTCATAAATAGTATATGGACTCCATTGAACTAGGAATTTATGTTATGATAACCTTGATTCAAGCAATTTATCATAATTGATTCATATGAATGCAAACGTTGAGGGAATCCATTTCAATGTCTAGATTTTTAGATTTCTGAAACATCCAAATATAAAATATTCAAAAAATGTTATATATCTTTCTTCTTTCTAAAATGGGTGTTATCTAGTATTGGAACTTTGGGGGATTCATTAATAATGAACAAATCAATTATTTCCCTTCTCTAAGAATAATAATGTGGGAATGTGAATTTGTTGCCTACTAGTGGGGTAGGAGTTATTCTAGAGTTTGGTAAATGATAAAAAATAAAATTATGAGAGTCTTGATAAGTAATTGGTTCATTAGGAAGGCTGCATTAAATTTCTTATTCTTGTATAGAAAAAAATGCAAAGGTATTTTTGTTGTTTCTACTTGTCTTCTCTTCCCATTTTCCTAAATGTTTTAGGTGGCCCATACTTGAGTATTATTGTGATTTTTGGGCTTGTTTCAAGTCATAGATGACAACATTTTATTATATGAGAATCCTATGATATTAATAAATTTATGGGTCACCTCTTAGGCTTGGAGGAGGATGACAAAAAGATGTTTAATGGCACCCTATGAATGGGAGAAGAACATATCTCCACTCTACTTAATTATTTTCCATTATTTCATAAAATATTTTGTATTGTTTTGATAAAATAATATTGCTTGTTTATTGTTGAGGAAAATAAATTCCACTTAATGAATATTATAGAAAAAAGAAAATGTGTATGATGAATTAGTGTTTTCTTGAGTACAATTATTATTTTCATATGAAAGTCATGTTTATGAGGAAAAAAATAAATTAGTATTCTTTTGAACCATGATTATTAACTTAACGGATCTTATGTTCATGATATGAAATAAATTTATATTTGTTGTGTGTTATCTACTATGATAGAAAGTTGTATTTTCTAAGTACTAGATGGTATTCAAAATTGTATATTAAAAACATGTTAATAAATAGAGTTAAAATTATGAGAGTTTATTTATAATTGAAGATTTATTATTTTAAATAAATAATATTAATATAGTATAGATTTATATTACATTATTTACAATTGAAGATAGATGTGTATTTATTTTTTAAAATATACATAACCTATGAAAATTTGTATGTATTCAAATAGTTTAATTATATATATATATATACACAATCATTTATTTTAATAGAACTCCATTTTAATTTTATAAATAAAGTAATAAGATTCATGTTATAATACATATATATGTTTGTATTTAGTGAAAAAAAACATATTAGGTAATGATTGATAGTTTATATGAATGGGATTGGATTGGCTTACAACTATCCTATCTTTAAATATTTGAACTCATGAAAGGTGAATCAAATAGAGCCCATGATAACTAATGTTTGATTAGTAAGTAATGGATATGTAAACTTAAAAATTTATGGTACCTATAATACCAATATCAAAGGAAAGGTACTTTCGGCCTATGACATAAATATATCTAGCTAGACCTCTATCTAAGTAATCTACATTGTAAACAAGCAATGTACGTAGTTGTGAAATTAAAGTAAAGTAAGGGGGAGGGAAAGGGTTATAATATTCAAAACGTGTAAGGTACCATGGTTGAGAAATGGACGTTTATATGACATAAATTTTAATGTGTAAATTTTAAACAATAATATATCCACACTAATCATAAGTTTAGAGAAAACTTAGACAATGATACACACACATTCATTCACTAAGTAACAAACAAAATTTATTTAATAAATGAAATAAAATAAATAACATAATGTTAGAAATAATTATCTTCCTATTCACACCCATAAAATTTTTAAATATAAACCCTAGTTCTCCCAACCCATTCTAGGCTAGATTTCACAACTCTGAGCTATGATCATTCATCCCCATCACTTTCCCAGTCACTCCTTCCTCACCCATCAAAGCCCCTTGACAAGGATGGAACAAGGATGGAAATTGGATCCCATATTTTGAACTAAGTAAAGGCCCAACTAGCTAAGGTGTAGACTAAACCTAGGCAACATGTGGTGGTGGTGGAAGTCTCTATAGTGAATAAGGAATCAAACTCATATTTTTGTCCCCACATTGATAGGTGATATAGTTGTATGGTTTGTAACCCATGCAATAAAACCTAAAGATCCATAAATCATGGTCAAAATAATTTGTTGATTTTACCTTGAATTCACCAACCAAATCATCCCCAAAGACTTTTAAACCTACTTGCTTAGTTTTTGTAGTGATATTTGATGAGAATTATATTAAGGAGATGATCTTCCATGCAATTTTTTTCTCATAAAATGGTATTACATGTAGGTTTACAAATCTCCAGACAAAACTCCATGATCTCCATGCGTAGATTTTAGATAATTATAAATACCTTATGTATGATAGGATTTGAATTTACCCTAATTTTAAGATCATTTTTAATATTGTGTTTCACTACATTAAGGATAAAGAACATATTCAAATCTAGTTTTGAAACTTGAATGACAATCCCTGAATCATGAAACCTTGATCCCATTTGTTTAACCCCTCAAAGAAACCCTAAATGATATACCTATTTGAATCCACCCACCCTACCTCCCATTCTAGTTTTTGTTTGCCTCTAGTTTTAAATCTATAGGCAAAACCCTTGGTAAGTTTATATAAAATCACCTAGACACCACCTCCTTTTCTCACACCACCTTTACCATAATACTAATCAATGTTGACACCTAAAAAGATCTTCCTAAATTAACTATTCTAAAATTATGTGACTACCCATGCTCCCAACCACTTGATTATGAAGGCATGTTATTTCATTACAGTAGTTGATTTAACATAGGTCATTTGACACAAGACTACATCAACTGTAGAAGAAAGAAGTAAATGTCCTAGTGGATGAAATTATGCCTACCCACCTCATTGTGAATGCTTCTAATTTTGAGAATAGTTTTTATGATTCATCTTTGGATGAGCTTAAGCCTCCCACTCAAAATGAGGACCCTATTTTTTCTCCATAAATATAGGTTGATTCTAAGTTTGATCTATCCACTCCTAATGTTAGGGTGTTGTATTAGTTTTTGGAAACCTATGTTTAATCTATCTTTATGGAATATACATTACAGATAGAAATACTAAGGGTACCACCAAAGGTCATTATTTTCATAGAAGATAAATCTCATCCCTTTAAATCAATCATATTCCCTATACTAGTACACACTAAAAATATATAAGATAAATCAGAGTCAACCAAAGTTCTAAAAAATAAAAATAGTAGAAGATCCAAAGTCCAGTCTTCCATCATGACCCTCCACTCAAGGGGGCCCAATGTAAAAATTTTACAAAAGGTAAGGAGTAATTTATAATTCATGGATCAATTGATCTACGAAAGATGATGGAAAGATGTGAATTATCCTTTAATACTTTGTTAAAATACCTATCAGTTGTTTTATTACACTTGGTCCTCTGGCCAGGGCTATTATTTTGCATAATTTATGCATTTTACTCATGGAAATAAAAATTTTATAGAAGACTCTATGTTTTTGTTTGGTTTTTTATTGTTGATTGTGTTGTCTCTTTTTGGTAGGCTTTCATTTTGCTAATTATTAGTTATTTTCTTATTCATGGACCACCTATTGAGGTTCTTTATTCGATCTCAATTATTATATCCTTTGTATTTGGTATTGGGCCCTTCTAAAACATGCATTTCACCCTATCAAATAGAAAAATAAAAACTTACCTTCAAGTAGAATCATTGGGACTTAATCTACCCTATGGATAATGGTAATTTGAAATATATTTTTATCATTGTGAAGACCTCATATGGTTGGTATAATATTTAATAATACTCTCAATGACTTCTCTAATTGGACTTGTAATAATTTGATGATGCAAACATATTTCAAGATAATATTCTACTAATGACTCCTTGAAATGTGACTTAGGGTAGAATTGCAAGTTAAATAATATAAATTTTAGTGTGTGTGTGTTACTTTTGGAATGAAATATGACATGTAAATATATATTTTATATACAAAAAAAAACAACTAAAATCTAAGCCAAGAACATTAGCCATATTGATATATTTAAGATATGCCACTGACACTAAACAACATCAGCCAAGTTGATATAGTAAAAATGTCATTAAATAGGATTAAAAATACACCATACTAATTGATTTAGTATAAGTAGCGTAAAATAAAGAAATAAATGGTATAATCATATCTAATATTGTAGGATATAAGGAAGTTGATAAAACTACATGGAATAGGATAGAAGAAGTAGATAAAAATAAAATTATGAGTAAGTTGGGATGGTAAAAGGAATGATATGATCATGGTAGCATAAAAACATCTCTCACAAAACATGAAATTCATTCCCACCCCTTTCTGGTGCACCCTTTAAGGTGTGCACTAACATACACCAAATCTATACAGGTCACTATAAGAGAAAGCACCAATAAGTAATAATAATGACATATCTTTTGTTTATACATATGAACCCTCCAATTCTCATCACTTTTCACAATACTGTAACATGGAATGGAACTTTTTGAAAGAACATATAAAGACAAAAACTAAGCTAAATGAAATGAAATCCATAAATAAATTAAATTAAATGAAAGCAGATAAAACTGATAATTCATACCTTCACTTACCTTGCTGAATTTATAAAATTCTATGTGTGTAGTAAGATATATAAGGTGCCCAATGTTTGAAATCAAGGGGAAAACCTAAAAATAAGATAATATACTTTTTTTTTAAATCTTAAAACAAAAAAATTATATATCTAGTAAATATTAAAAGGATTTTTTTAGTTCTTGAAAAAGGACCTATAAAAATATATTTTGGTAAAAAATGAAGTGAATATCATGGTGAATAAATAAAATATTTACAATGATAATGTTAAGTATGATGATGGATGTGGTGTAGTCTTACAATTATCTATAAATTTTAATAAAATATATGGTAAAAAAGAACACAAGTTGCGATGATGAAAAATGAATTTAGAAAACAATAAATATTATGAAAATGCATGTAAAATATAATGTAAAAAAATTCATCATTAACAACCTCAATTAATTAATTTCCTAGTGAATGAAACTCAATGATGTATGTTAGGGTTTTTTCGTGTGATGGAGACACAATAGTGGTGTAAATTACTAAGAGTTTTATATCCAATTCTATCAAAAGTGTTAATCTACATCATAAGGTAGATCAAACTACTGATTGGTTCCTAAATTTTAATATCTCTAAGGTGGTAATATAATATGTAGGGTACATTAAGGCTATAGGGTAGGACTATATTAATTTAAGTTTTAAATGGGGAAAATTGAAGGTTGTGGAGGCTAAACGACTCTCCTTTGTTAGAGTTTAGAAAATGTAGCCAAGTAAAACATTTTTTCTTACCAAATTCACTCCCTTGGCCATGTTTTAATGAGAATCATTGTAGTATATCCTAAATTAGGAGCAGATCATGAAAAAGAATGGATTAATTTTCTATTTTAATAGCCTATGGCCTTCTCTCTCATATCTAAATAAATGGGAAGAATAAATTTTGAAGGCCTTTTTGTAAGGTAATATGCATATTCTACCTTATTTCATGGGTTTTTTCTATTTTGTATTTTATGTGTTTGAAGGGTATGAATGTTTTATTCCAAAACTATTAGTCTTAAGATAATAATTTTCATGTAATGGAACCCTCATACATTACCCTAATCAAAAAGGTTCTCAATGAAACACCTATTTGGGTAGGTATGCCTCATCTCCCTTTCCAATTTTTCTTTGAGGAAAGCATGAAAGCTATTGGTGATTCCATGGGATAATTTTTATTATTAGATACCAATAAAATATGTCTACACCATGTTATGTTAGCCCAAAATCTATCAAATTCAAAATTTTACATAGCATTTTTAGTGTATATATATTTGAAAATACATGATAGATCCTAGAAATATCCTCTCAATTATGAAGGTTTATTATTCATGTGTCATATATGCTTCAATATAGGTCACTTGGAGATAAATTGTGGTATGGCTAAGTGAAAGAAGGGAGCTTCTTGGTGGAAGGAGTCTTTTTTTGAGACTAAATCAATTAATAGTGATAGTAAATGTGGTGAGGGAATAAGTGAATTTCCTCAATATATTTAGGAGTTACTAAATTCAAAAATAAAAAATGAAGATCTAAATTCATCCTAAGCTGAGCCTTGTGGCTAGTTTTCAAATCACATAGAGGAGACTAAAGCTTCATTACTGGCATTTTATTCAAAACCCTAAAGTGACTCTTTAGATATAAGAGAGGGTTTTATATCCATCAATAACCATCAACCAATTCTTGATTCTATTGAAAAAGTGTGGCTAGGGTGTCTTTGAATAACACTCATCCTATTGATTCATTAGAAGTCACCATTCTTATATTTCCATATTTAGGGCAGGGTGTGGATTAGATGGTTGTAAATAATATAAATAAAGGTAATCATAGGAGGGAGGTGGAACTTTTAAATATGACCCTCATATCTAAGAAATTAAATGATTTGGGAGGGACTTATTTGTGTGATATTTAAACCTATAACCATTAAATTTGATCCTTCGATCTTGAAAATATAATTATTTGGTCGAGATATACATGTTCTTTAGTTTTAAACCTCATATTGGCCTGAAACTAGCCTAAAACCTCTCCATATCATGTGCCCATTATCACTAGAAAAGTTGATTCATTATTATTTGATTATTTTATCTTTTCTCTATTGTAAAAGGGTGGGCCCTTTTCATAACCCAACCTTTACCATTATAAAAAGAAATCAATGTAAGGAAGATAAAATAAATTTATGGAAATAAAGAATGTGATCTCATGTAAGATAAGCATGACAAATCAAACATGAATAAGACATACATGATTGAAAATGAAAATTTAATTCAAAATTCAATAAAAACATGTTAATTCAAACACTAATAAAAACTTGTAATTATGCAAAAGTTCCTATGTAAGATAAGTGAAGTCCAAAAAAATAAAATGAGAACATGATGGGTAAATAAAAATTGAAAAGCTTGAAATAATAAAAATCAAACTTAGTGCTCAATAAAAAATGTGTTTAAGGGAAACACAATCACCTAAAGATATGACTAGGAATACAATGCGATGGTGTGGGAAGTGTAGGATGATGGGTCTTTCTAAGGAAGGTTTGGTCCTCTCCAAGGTGTTACAATGCAACTCACGAAATTAAATCTAAGAGGCATAAATAGGAAAATGTGATTATCTAAAATTGATACCCTTCAAGGGTGTATCATAAAATAAATGATGTCAATAAGGATTACAAGGTGCCACATGGCTAAGGTGTAAATACTTGTTAGGAATGAGCCACTCTAAAAAAGTGGAAAAGGATAAGAACCATCAACATCAAGGACCTTATACACTCTAACTAGTGAACACAAAGCTTAGGCTAATAAGTGGAGTATATAGATCATCCCTTGAGGGATATATGCATGGAAATAAAAGGATAATACCATCTCATAAAATGTTTCCCACTCTTCAAAACTTCTTAAAGTGTTTTTAGTCTAGTTTAAATATTGGGTACTTATGTGAAAATATAGGTGATACTAAATAGGAATATATAATGATAATATGATAATATGAGGCCTCCTAATCTAGTGTAATATCTAACCACACCCCAATGTACCTCATTTAAATCATGAGGCCAACTATGGATTTTTATCATAGACTAATACAGAAGATGTACCAAACACAGATCATGTCTTTTAATTTGATTTAACTTTTAAAATATAATTTTCCTTTTATTTTCTTTTTTTCACAATTTTTTTTTATTTTTTCCCTCCTCCATATGGATTTGCATTTGGAATGTTAGAATGGATGAAATATATATATATATATATATATATATATATAACATAATATATCTTACATTTGGCCACTATAGATAAGGTCCTAAAGACCATTGTGTCTAAAATATCCTATACCTTCCCACATGCAAGTGTAAAATTTAAAATATGATGTATGTTTTCACAAAGTGTAAAAAAAGGAAATATGGGGTTCATGGAATATTCATCTATATACTAAAGATGATAAAGTGAATAATATCCTTATAGTTGATCATGAGGAGGGAAAACAATGATTTAAAGGGACAAGGCTATGTTATGATATTCATGTCACTAGTGAACTTGTGCATACCTACAAGGGATTGAGCATAAGCACTAATAAAATTAGTAGTCATCCCAAAAGAAGGAAAAAGTAAATAGTCATCCCAAAACATGGGGAAAGTAAATGAAGGCCTAAGAATCATTAAGAGACTAAGGAAAAAATGATTTTAAAAAATAAATGTGATAAATATGATATAAATAAAACCCACATGTGATACCTAATCTCTACAACACAAACAAATACCAATAATAAAATTGAAATAAAACCCAAAAGCGATACCTAAAAACTAGAAAGGGTTAAAAAGACTAAAATTAAAAATACCAAAGATTCAAAAAGGAATAAATGGTGTAATTAAACTATCTAAAAATTTGTCCAAGTAAATAAAAATTAAAAAAGAAAAGAAACGTGAGACAAAATAACAAAAAAACTATGTTAATGCCTATATCAAAGAAGATCACGGGATATGCATGTGTAGTCTTGGAAAGTTTATTGAAGCTGAATGTCTTTATTTGTAATATGTGAAAAATTATTACTTTTATAGCTCGTGATAAGAATGGGATACCAAAAATCTAATAAAATTAGGATGGCTAGCATAATATGGCCCAAAAGAAAGTATAAGATCAAATGTGGGAATTAGAAGATGTCTGAAAGGATGAAATTTTGACAATGCAAAGTGCACTAATATGTGTAATAATAAAAATATGGGCATCAAAATACCCAAATATGTGTGAAAATAAGGTAATAGGCACCACAAGATGCCCCATAATTTGGGATATAGGTGGATATGAGTTAATCTCAAGATCAAAAATCTTAAGAATGATGTCAAAATATACATAAAGTGATAGTAAGAAAGGAAATATGACATCTAAGACAATATCAGGATATATGGAAGGTGATATAAAATTTTAGTGTACCATATTGGACACATTAATATACTCTAGATAACTAGAATTTAATTTAAATGTATCATACAAATAAATAAATTATGATGAAATAAAATAGTATGTTGAAATTTTACTAAAATGGACTCTATTGACTTAGTTAATGAAGTCTAATAAAGTAAATTGAGTTGTATCAACACACTCTAAGTTATGGCCGATGCAATCTATTTAATGTAAGAAATATATATTAGCACATTATGGGTCATGTTTGATGTAGTTATCTGAAAATGAAAGAACTATATTGACACATTTTGGGTTATGGTTGATGTCATTGTATAAAACTAGTTGTAAGGTAATGACCTTGGGTTGGCCAATACCTTTGATATTAACTGATATTAATGGAGATTTAGATATATTATGCAGTTTTCAAGAATTATATTTAAGAATATAAACATAAACTAGAGGATAAAATTCTCATATATAATGTGTCATGTGGTATGTATTTAGATTTGGTGTTATTCATAAACTAATGAATTGTTAAAGATGTGTTTAATCTAAGCTAAGGTTTGATGCCTCATCCTTATAAGGCCTTATGTGGTTGGGGTATAGTGTGAGTATAAATAAAGGTAATGATAATCATCATTGTTTGATTTATTGGGATAAACGTAAAAATCTTAATATGGATCACTACTAAAAACAACCACTATCATGATCAAATCTTCACCTTCAATAGAATCATCATAATAGATGGGTAAAAGTGATATTAATTTTAGACCATGTAGGAAGTAATAAAGGTTGGCAAACTAGGATCCTCATAACACTAATAAGGATCATAGGGAGGAACATTGGGGTCTTCACCTCTGTAATAAGGATCATGAAGTTCATAAAGAGGGAAATTATCATGGGGATATTTTTGAATGATAAAATCATCAAAAGTGATACCATTGTCATCCTCATATTAAATTTAATAAAGAGTAAGACAAATATAAGTTAGGGTGAATTTTACTATAAAATATTCATTAATTCATGAATATTCAATTTTTGGAAATTTTCTTTTAGCAATTTGGAGGCCTATTACATAGGACCTAGTTGCCTAAAAAATTATAATGTAAAATATTTTATGGGTCATCTCTCTAAATGTTTACAATAACTATTTAGGTAACCATCCAATTCACCTTGTGTGTGTGTGTGTGTGTGTGTGTGTGTGTGTGTGTGTGTGTTTGTGTGTGTGTGTGTGTGTGTGTGTGTGTGTGTGTGTGTGTGTGTGTGTGTGTGTGTGTGTGTGTGTACACACACACACACAAATATATATATATATATAGACACACAGTGTGTGTCTATATATATATATATATATATATATATATATATATATATATATATATATATATATATATATATATATATATATATATATATATATACTGTGTGTCTATATATATGTGTGTGTGTGTGTGTGTGTGTGTGTGTGTCTACACACACACACACACACACACAAACACAAAATATGATTCTATGGGTAACCATCCAATTCTTATTCTTTCAGTAAAGACAAAAATTTGAAGATATCAAATGAGTAACTATTTGGTAAAGGTAACCATCTCATTGTATCATAGTAACAACCATCTAAATTAAACATTTACATAAATGATAAAAATATATATATATTCTTCCTTCCTACTATCAATCGGCTAAAAGCTTACTACCAATGCCACTATGCCACCAACTAGTTGTTTTTTACTACCACCAATTGGTTGTAATTTTACTACCACTGAATAATTACATACTTATTGTAACTATTTGGTTAAATGCCTCCTACCATCGATTAGTTGCATACTTCCTCCTATTGACTAGTTGTCTACATCAAATAACCATCTAATTTCATTATGCTAAAACCAATTAGTAGTATCACTCAACCTAGCCTAGCACTAGCAACCATCCATCTAAATTTCATACAATCATTTCATCACATAGTTTCTTGTTATTTTATGTATGGTAAAATGCATCTAGGGGTAATGGTAAAAGGACATGTCAATTTTCATGACAATTGAACATATTATCTTATTTTATAGATCAAAAAAAGGATCACGATTTAGTATGGACTCATCATATAGGTACTTATTAAGATTTTTTTTTTTTTAATAGAAAATTCTAATTTTAACTATTAAAAATAATATTAAAACCTATTACATGAATTAATCAGTCTTGATAATGATTTTATTTGATAATAAAAAATTAATCACAATAACATGTCACCACCTGAATATTTTATTGATGATGCCATGCCACCACTCGAAGACACTCCTCTAGGTTTAGATGAAAATGATGATGAAATTCAACTACTAAAAGAGATTTTTGGTTCTCATCAAACACCAACTTTAGTTTAAAATTCCAATCATAAATATTTGTAAAGGAAAATAAGTAGATGGAAAATTGGAAGATCTTTTAAGGTCAAATGGGAAATAAAATATCCCTTCATTGAAGTCATAGATCAAAAACTAGTAATTATACTAAAAAAAAATACAGTTGTATAATATATAGCTGGAAACTAAGAAAGGAACACAAAATTAAACTTAATTTGGACATGGTTGAGAAACATTGTGGAAACATATGTGTCAATGAAGCACACAAATGAACAAATAACAATAACACATAGATGGATAAATATAGAAGAATGCATACACGTAAGATATGCACATGACTATGAAAATGATTATAAACATCAAACACATCTTATTGAGATAGGGGAAATAATCAAATCCCACTTTTGAATAGTTATGCAATCTAATATAAAGGCCAAATACATATAGTTCTCTACTATACATACCATATTTTAGAAAAGGACAAACCTATTTCTAATTTTTTAGATTATAAGATTTTTTTTTCAACATAATGGGTTTATTGATATTACACAATCACATTGGTCAAATAGAAGTTCTTGGGAAATGGAAAAATGTATACCAATGGTTGAGAAGGAGGATTTAAAATAAAAACTTTAAAATTCGCTGTTTATATCACTGTCCAATGATGAGGTCATAGAAGCTAAAAACACATCATGGTTTTTCATGCATGTTTATACATTTGATAACTATTTAAGGAAACCTCATCTAATAGTTATTCATAAAATGGTAGAAAATTATAATGTTGAAAACTTTCACAAACTGGTTGTTTCTAATTTGAGATCTAAAGCTAGGATGGATGATCATACAATAACTACCAAGTTGGTGTGTGTTGGTGGTGATGGTGCATCATTAATGTGGGGGCATAGAAATGGTCTTTAATTTTGACTTCAAACAAAAAAATGCCCCATATATAATTCAAATTTATTGCATGGCTCATAGGATGAATATTAGATATAAAATTGTTACCACATTTGGTAATATCATAAAAGTGGAAGAGCTCATTCATGACTTCCATGATTATATGTCAAGTAGTCCAAAAAGACTTTTGAGTTCTAAAAAATTTCAATTGGAGTGACTTATGATAAAAAAACTACTGAAAGATGTGAATAAAATATAAATTTGTGTATGGGCTTGCATGCATAAAAGTTGAAGAATATCCATCATTAGTAGATTTTATGTATAAATATTATATATAATTTGACAAGGTGAAAGATTTATTTTATGTATGAGCAATGTAAATATACTAGTAAATATGTGTACATGTGTAATATGCCCATTTATGGGAAATACATATTAAATATAAACATAATAGTAATATTTCCATAATGTAGGAGGCAAAATTAAAAAATATGCATTATTTTTATTTCTTAAATGAGGAAAAATACAATGCACACAAAGAAAAACACCAACATCCTTATCACTATTTAAAAATAAAGCAGTGTTATGATATTTATCTATTAATGGATGTGGTTAATTACTAAAATTCACTATAATTATCCTATGATAATTACATATTTGGTGTTTTACTTTTCCCTCTTTTTATAATTTCATAATATCTCACCACTAGGATGCATGCCCCTTCAGCTTGGTACATGAAAGCTTCACTTTATTGGGGTCTTCTATTCACTTATAATAAGATCATTAGGGCATAAACTTCATTGATAGTTAGGGGTATCTAACTTATCCTTGTTAATTATCTTTGTAATGGCCTTTTATAAACATTTATTCATGTTTATCAACAATCTCCTTAGCTTGAACTTAATGATATCCTACTTTTACATTATCCCTTACATATACACTAGGATTTATAACCATTTTGAAGTATCCATTATACCAAATCTCATTGGGATTCATATCAACATATCTTCTAAGTATTTTACTATTTCCCTTTTGCCTTTAAATATTATTCTTATTGTGTCATTCATAATCCTCACGACTCTCAACAATGATTACAATATATGTTTATATTTCACACCCTAAAATTAGCCTCATTAGAGCCTTAAACACTCAACCCAGTAATGAAACCTTTCTATGCTACCAAATAATGAAGATGGGAATGAATAAATCAAAATAATGGTTTTCTTGTTCTCCATCCCTATTGTATACTCAACAATAAAACTTCTATAAATACACCATGTTAATAGGTTCTACACATCTTCTCACTTCTCTTTCACTTGCTCTCTATCGTTAAAAGTCGAACCAACTCAATGTCCCCTTCATAATTAAATATTTAACCCCTTAGAATACTCATTTATATCTCCACTAACTCGTAATTAGATCCTATATGGTTGATTTGAGTTCCTTGGCCTTTAAGAAATGGTCCACATGTCATGGTTTTAGTTTATTAGAAATTAATTTAATTATTTATCCTATACAAGTGAAATGGTTATTGTAGACTATAATTTATGTAACCAAAGTGAAGGTTATAAAATTTCTAAATAATCCAAGGAAATAAGATTATTAGTTTTGTAGGTGCATTAAGTAATGGTTTTTTAACCTTTTCATAACTTGGTCAATTTACCTTTAGGTGATTATTGAAACCATTTATACCTGAATTGCTTGATATATTGGAGTATTGATTATATTTCTCAAATATTTGTTAATCTTCTTCAATATACAAAATATTATTAATATTGTTGAAAAATTATATAAATACCTACCCAAAAATAAATATTCATAAATAACAAAACCTAACTTGTATAATTTTTTATTGAATGGGGGGGGGGGGGGGGCGGGTGGTTCTGTGGGGGAGGGGGTTGGGGGGCGTGGGAGGTGGTCTACATCACTAGGATAGTAAATGAGGGTTCCACACCCTTATTCTTCTTTTCAATGTATGAAATGCCTTGGTTGTTATTGCTGAAGTGAGATGGTTCTCTATTCCATTTACTAGTGAAATAAAATAAATCATGGAATGGATATTGTTTGTATGGATTTTTATATTGTGTTTTGGTGAATAATAATTTCTACTACGACTATTTCCTTTCATGTGTTGGGTGAAGAGTATTTGTAATGGATTTTACTCTCTCTTATGAATTGATTTTTTCTTTATTTTTGAGTTGATGTGTGGTTTTTTATGGGATGCTCGTATATGTAAATAATGTACCATTTTATTCAGAGATATGGCTTTGAAGATGTTAATCCTTAGGGAGATCAAGTTCCTATTTTTGGATGTGTGCTATATAGGAATCCTATAGCATGACAAATAAGTAAGAAAGGGATATGTCGAAGGGTTATTATTCATCTCCCCAATGCTATTCTAGATCAAGCAGTGGAAGGAATGGTCTATGTGCCTAGAAACACAATTTGGATGTATGAAGGTGTTCATGCCACATTTCTCCTTGAGTATAGCCCTCATATGTACCTCTAGTAGTTTTTTATTTGGTTGAGTATTTACGTTTACTGAGTAT
>JARHVA010003377.1:1537500-1582500 GCA_037957365.1 Torreya grandis | reverse complement strand
CAATAATATATATATATATATATATATATATATATATATATATATATATATATATATATATATATATATATATATATATATTACTAATATGTTTACATGTATTATGAAAATTTTAAGATTAAATATTTTTTTACCATATATTTAACTTATGATTTGATAAGCACCCATGGTAGGTACAACTTAGATTCAAACATGTAATTCTTTGTGCATACAAGCACAAGTAATAATCTTGAGGTATAATATTTTATAAATATTATTACTATTAATTTATGAACATGTTTTGGTCCATTGGATTTACAGGGGATAATCATAAATGGTAGAAAGTGAAGGACCAAAAGGTGACCATTAACCCAATTTGTACATATCCATACCATCTTATCATAATTGACTTATTAGCATGTGTTTCACAAATATTTTGTGCTTACTTAACTAAATTGTTTTTCATAAATAGTATTTTGACTCCTTCATTGACCTAGGAATTTATGTTATGATAACCATGAATTCAAGCAATTTATCATAATTGATTCATATGAATTCAAACCTTGAGGGAATCCAATTCAATGTCTAAATATTTAGATTTCTTAAACATCCAAATATAAAATATTCAAAAAGTGTTATATATCTTTCTTCTTTCCAAAATGGGTGTTATCTAGTATTGGAACTTTGGGGGATTCATTAATAATAAACAAACCAATTATTTCCCTTCTCTATGAAAAATAATGGGGGAATGTGAATTTGTGGCCTAATGGTGGGGTAGGAGTTATTCTAGAGCTTGGTAAATGATTAAAAATAAAATGGAAAAATAAAATTATGAGAGTCTTGATAAGTAATTGGTTCATTAGGAATGGTGCATTAAATTTCTTATTCTTGTATAGAAAAAAATGTAAAGGTATTTTTGTTGTTTCTACTTGTATTCTCTTCCCGTTTTCCTAAATGTTTTAGGTGGCCCATACTTGAGTATTATTGTGATTTTTTGTCCTCTTTTCAAGTCATAGATGAAAACATTTTATTATATGAGAATCCTATGATAGTAATAAATTTATGGGTCAGCTCTTAGGCTTGGGGGATGATGAGAGAAAGATGTTTAATGACATCCTATGAATGGGAGGAGACCATATCTCCACTCTACTTAATTATTTTCCATTATTTCAAAAAATATTATTTGTTGTTTTGATAAAATAATATCGCTTGTTTATTGTTGAGGAAAATAGATTCTACTTGATGAATATTATAGAAGAAAGAAAATGTGTATGATGAAGTAGTGTTTTCTTGAGTACTATTATTATTTTCATATGAAAGTCATGATTATGAGGAAAAAAATAATTAGTATTCTTTTGAACCATGATTATTAACTTAAGGGACCTTATTTTCATGATATGAAATAAATTTATATTTGTTGTGTGTTATCTACTATGGTAGAAAGTTGTAATTTCCAAGTACTAGATGGTATTCAAAATTGTATATTAAAAACATGTTAATAAATAGAGTTAAAATTGTGAGAGTTTATTTATAATTGAAGGTTTATTAGTTGAAATAAATAATATTAATATATTATAGATTTATATTATATTATTTACAATTGAAGATAGATGTGTATTTATTTTTTAAAATATACTTAACCTATGAAATTTGTTATGTTTTCAAATATTTTAATTATAAAAATTATATATATATATATATATATATATTTATACAAGCATTTATTTTAATAGAACTCCATTATAATTTTATAAATAGAGTAATAAGATTCATGTTATAATACATATATATTTGTATTTAGTGAAAAAAGAATACTATTAATTAATTATTTATAGTTTTTATGAATGGGATAGGATTGGCTTACAACTATCCTATCTTTAAAGATTTGAACTCATGAAAGGTTAATCAAATAGAGCCCATGATAAATAATGTTCGATTAGTAATTAATGGATATGTAGAATTAAATATTTGGGGTACCTATAATAAAAATATCAAAGGAGAGGTACTTTAGTCCTATGACATAAATATATCTAGCTAGACCTCTATCTAAGTAATCTACATTGTAAACAAGCAATGTAAGTAGTTTTGAAAGTAAAGTAAAGTAAAGTAAAGTAAAGTAAGGGGGAGGGAAAAGGTTATAATATTCAAAACGTGTAAGGTACCATGGTTGAGAAATGGAGGTTTATATGACATAAATTTTAATGTGTAAATTCTAAACAATAATGTATCCCCACTAATCATAAGTGTAGATAAAACTTACACAATGATACACACACATTCATTCACTAAGTAACAAGTAAAATTTATCTAATACATGAAATAAAATAACGTTATAAATAGTTATCTCCCTTTTCACACCCATAAAATTTTTAAATATAAACCCTAGTTATCCCAACCCATTCTAGGCTAGATTTGGCAACTCTAAGCTATGATCAGTCATCCCCATCACTCTCCCAGTCACTCCTTCCTCACCCATCAAAGCCCCTAACAAGGATGGAACAAGAATGGAAATTGGATCCCATATTTTAAACTAAGTAAAGGCCCAAGTAGCTAAGGTGTAGACTAAACCTAGGTAACATGTGGTGGTGGTAGAAGTCTATATAGTAAATAAGGAATCAAACTCATATTTTTATCCCCACATTGATAGGGGATTTAGTTGTATGGTTTGTAACCCATGGAAGAAAACCTGAAGAGCCATAAGTTTTGGTCAAAATAATTTGTTTATTCTACCTTGAATTCACCAACCAAATCATCCCTAAAGCCTTTTAAACCTACTTGCTTATTTTTTGTAGTGATATTTGATGAGGAGTAGATTAAGGAGATAATCTTAAAGGCAAAGTCTTTCTCATAAAATGGTATTACATGCAGGTTTACAAATCTCTAGACAAAACTCCAAGATCTCTATTCCTAGATTTTAGATAATTAGAAATGCCATATGTATGGTAGGATTTGAATTTACCCTAATTTTAAGATATTTTTCAATGTTGTGTTTAACTACATTGAGGATAAATAACATATTCAAATCTAGTTTTGAAATTTGAATCACCAGCCCTTAATCATTAAACCTTGATCCCCTTTCTTTAACCCCCTCAAATAAATCCTAAATGATATACCTATTTGAATCCACCCACCCCACCTCCCATTCTAATTTTGGTTTGCCCCTAGCTTTAAAGCTATTAGCAAATCCCTCGGTATGTTTATATAAAAACACCTAAACACCACCTCCTTTTCTCACACCACCTTTACCATAATACTAACCAATGTTGACACCTCAAAAATTCTCCCTAAAATAACTATTCTAAAATTAGGTGACCACCCATGTTCCCAACCACTTGATTATGAAGGCATGTTATTTCATTACAGTAGTTGATTTACCATAGGTCATTTGACACAAGACTACATCAACTGTAGAAGAAAGAAGTAAATGTCCAAGTGGATAAAATTATGCCTACCCACCTCATTGTGAATTCTTTAAATTTTGAGAATAGTGTTTATGATTCATCTTTGGATGAGCTTGAGCCTTCCATTCAAAATGAGGACCCTATTGTTTCTCCATATATACAGGTTGATTCTAAGTCTGATCTATCCACAACTAATGTTAGGGTCTTTTATTAGTTTTTGGAAACCTATGTTTAATCTATCTTTATGTAATATACATTAGAGATAAACATACCAAGGGTACAACCAAAGGTCATTAATTTCATGGAAGATAAATCTCATCCCTTTAAATCAGTAAAATTACCTATACTAGTACACACTAAAAATATGGAAGATAAATTAGAGTCAACCAAAGTTTTAAGAAAAAAATATATCAAAAGATCCAAAGTCCAATCTTCCATCATGACCTTCCATTTAGGGGGGGGGAGGGGGGGGGGGGGCTGTAGGGTGGGCAATGTAAAAATTTTACAAAAGGTAAGAACTAATTTATAATTCATGGATCAATTGATCTACGAAATATGATGGAAAGATGTTAAATATCCTTCAATGCTTTGTTAAAATACATATCATTTGTTTCATTACATTTGGTCCTCTTGGTAGGGATATTATTTTGCATAAGTTATGTATTTTTCTCATGGAAATAAAAAATTTACAGAAGATTCTATGTTTTTGTTTGGTTTTTTATTATTGATTATGTTGTCTCTTTTTGGTAGGCTTTTATTTTATTGCTTATTAGTTATTTTATTCTTCATGGACCACCTATTGAGGTTCTTTATTCGATCTCAATTATTATATCCTTTGTATTTGGTATCGGGCCCTTCTAAAACACGCATTTCACCCTATCAAATAGAAAAATAAAAACTTACCTTCAAGTAGAATCATTGGGACTTAATCTACCCTATGGATAATGGTAATTTGAAATATATTTTTATCATTGTGAAGACCTCATATGGTTGGTATAATAGTTAATAATACTCTCAATGACTTCTCTAATTGGACTTGTAATAATTTGATGATGCAAACATATTTCAAGATAATATTCTACTAATGACTCCTTGAAATGTGACTTAGGGTAGAATTGCAAGTTAAATAATATAAATTTTAGTGTGTGTGTGTTACTTTTGGAATGAAATATGACATGTAAATATAGATTTTATATACAAAAAAAAAAAAAAACTAAAAGCCAAGCCAAGAACATTAACCATATAGATATATTTTAAGAAATGCCACTAACACTGAGCAACATTAGCCAAGTTGATAGTCTTAAAAATACACCATACTAATTGATGTAGTATAAGTAGAGCAAAATCAAGAAATAAATGGTACAATCATAGCCAATATTGTATGATATAAGGAAGTTGATAAAACTACATGGAATAGGATAGAACAAGTAAATAAAATTAAAAGTATGAGTATGTTGGGATGGTAAAATGAATTATATGATCATGGTAGCATAAAAACATCTCTCACAAAACATGAAATTCATTTTCACCCATTTCTAGTGCACCCTTTAAGGTGTGCACTAACATACATCAAATCTATATAAGTCACTAAAAGAGAAAACATCAGTAAGTAATAATAATGACATATATTTTGTTTATACATATGAACCCTCCAATTCTCAACGCTTGTCACAATAGTGTAACATGGAATGGCACTTTTGGAAAGAACATAAAAACACAAAAACTAATCTAAATGAAATGAAATCCATAAATAAATTAAATTAAATGAAAGTAGATAAAATTAAAATTCATACCTTCACTTACCTTGCTGAATTTATAAAATTCTATGTGTGTAGTAAGATATATAAGGTGCCCAATGTTTGGAATGAAGGGGCAAACCTAAAAATAAGATAATATACTTTTTTTCTTAAAATCTTAAAACCAAAATATTATCTATCTCATCAATATTATAAGGCTTATTTTAGTTCTTGAAAAAGGACCTATAAAAATATATTTGGGTAAAAAATGAAGTGAATCTCATGGTGAATAAATAAAATATTTACAATGATAAGGTTAAGTATGTTGATGGATGTGGTGTATTCTTACTATTATCTATAAATTTTAAGAAAATGTATGGTAAAAAAGAACACAAGTTGTGATGATGAAAAATGAATTTAGAACACATTAAATATTATGAAAATTCATGTAAAATATAATGTAAAAAAAATCATAATCAACAACCTCAATTAATTAATTTCCTAGTGAATGAAACTCAGTGATGTATGTTATGGTTTTCTCATGTGATGGAGACATAATAGTGGTGTAAATTACTAAAATATTTATATCCAATCCTATCAAAAGTGTTAATCCACAACATAAGGTAGATCAAACTATTGATTGGGTCCTAAATTTTAATATGTCTAAGGTGGTAATTTAAGATGTAGGGTGTGTTAAGGCTATAGGGTAGGACTACATTAGTCTAAGCTGTAAACGAGGGAAATTAAAGGTTTGGAGGCTAATCAACTCTCCTTTGTTGGAGTTTTGAAAATGCATCCAATTAAAACATTTATTCCTACCTAATTCACTCCCTTGGCCATGTTTTAATGGGAACCATTATAGTAAATCCTAAATTAGGAGCAGATTATGAAAAATAATGGATGAATTTTCTAGTTTACTAGCTTATGGCCTTCTCTCTCATATGTAAATAAATGGGAAGAATAAAATTTGAATGCTTTTTTGTAAGGTAATATGCATATTATACCTTATTTCATGGATTTTTTCTATTGTGTATTTTATGTGTTTGAAGGGTATGAGTGTTGTATTAAAAAACTATTAGTCTTAGGATAAGCATTTTATGGTAATGGAACCCTCATACTTCACCCTAATCAAAGAGGTTCTCAATTAAACACTTATTTGGGTAGGTATGCCTCATCTCCCTTTCCAATTTTTCTTTGAGGAAAGGATGAAAGTTATTGGTTATTCCTTGGGATAATTTTTATTTTTAGATACCAATACAATATTTCTACATCATGTTATATTTTCCAAAAATCTATCAAATTAAAAATTTTACATAGATTTTTTTATTGTATATAGATTTGAAAAAAACATGATAGAACCTATAAATATCCTCTCAATTATGAAGGTTTATTATTCATGTGTCATGTATGCTTCAATATAGGTGACTTGGAGATAATTGTGGTATGGCTAAGTGAAAGAAGTGAGCTTCCTGGGGGAAAGAGTCTTGTTTTGAGACTGAATCAATTAATAGTGATTGTAAATGTGGTGAGGGAAGAAGTGAATTTACTCAATATATTTAGGAGTTACTAAATTCAAAAATAACAAATGAAGAACTAAATTCATCCTAAGTTGAGCCTTGTGGCTAGTTTTTGAGTCACATAGAGGAGACTAAAGCTTCATTAGTGGCATTTTATTTAAAACCCAAAAGTGACTCTTTAGATGTAATAGAGGGTTTGATGGCCATCAATAACCATCAACCAATTATTGATTCTAGTGAAAAGGTGTGGCTAAGATGTCTTCGAATAATGTTCATCTTATTGATTCACTAGAAGTCACCATTCTTATATTTCCATATATAGGGCAAGGTGGGGATTAGATGGTTGTAAATAATAGAAATAAAGGTAATCATAAGAGGGAGGTCGAACTTTTACATATGACCCTCATATATAAACAATCAAATGATTTGGGAGGGTATTAGTTGTGTGATTTTTAAACCTATAACCATTAAATTTGATCCTTAAATCTTGAAAAGATAATTATTTGGTCGAGATATACATGTTGTTTAGTTTTAACCCTCATATTGGTCTGCAACTAGCCTAAAACCTCTCTATAGCATATGTTCATTATCACTGGAAGAGTTGATTCATTATGATTTGATTATTTTATCTTTTCTCTATTGTAAAAGTGTGGGTCCTTTTTTTGTGTGATAAAATTTCTTACAACAACCATTTATATAATCTCTAATTTTTGTTTTTGTTAAAAAAGACATATGCAAATGTAAAGAGCTATAGCTCTCTATTTTTCTCTTTATCCTCTACCTTTTCCTTCAAATGATGGTTCTATGGATTGTGATTCACATTTAATATTATTAATGAGGTAAAACATGGGGTTCACAATTGATGGCGTTTAGGGTGGGTGGCCCTCAACTATGTTAGTGTCGTTGTCCAAAAAAATAAAATAAAAATAAAAATGTAGAAATATGTTAATCATGGAGGGTGGTACGTTCTTTTGGATATTAATGATGTCACTATGTTTAATCTAGAAGGTTATGTAATAGTTTTTTTTTAATATTTATTGATTATTTAAATATTAAATTTAACATTAAATAATGAGAGGGTATCATTTTATATTGTTTCAACTTTTTAAATATCAAAATATATAAGAATAAAGTTGGTGCAAAGATTCTTATATATTTTAATATTTGATTTCAATATATATTTACTATTTAAATAATATATTGTATGTATCTATGTATGCATATGCATATGCATTTATGTGTTTGGATGTATGCATGTATTTTGATAAAAAAAATATTTTTGAATAGAAGTTATGAACCAGTTTAGGACATAATGAGGAAGCTCAAATCTCCTTTAAAACCATCACAAATGGTTATAACCAACCTCACTAATATCATGGATGGGATGGTATCATAAAAAAAACCAATATCATTAGTGCCTCCAATTATTCAAACATCTCCAATAGCCATAATTTATCAAACATGTCTTATGAGATTTGAACCTAGATGAGACTGAACACAATCAAACCAATTTACCCAGATTCCATTAAAAATGTCATAATATTATTGAAAATTATAATTTATGATTGATTAATATTAAATTTATCTTTATAAACTATCATGCAACTATATAATAATAAGAATCCACAGATAAATTAGTACATGTATTAAAAAAAATACTTTCTGTAATTATAATTGATCTAGTTTATAACTTCAAAATTTATTTATTTATTTATTTTATAAAAATGATAATACATTATATATGTTGGTATAATTAAAATATATTTTTATGTAATTATTTATATAAATAATGTTGTACAATTAAATTGTCTAAAATTCAAAGTTAATTATAAATATAATATTTAAAAAAATTATATCATGTCTTATTTTTTTGTCCTCTTGTATTTTTCTTGGACTTAGTTGCCACTGGGTTACTTATCCATTGTGGCTTTCCTATTGTCTTTAGTAGTGTCATTTTTCATATCACCAAGGGATTTGACACAATTGTCACTATTTTCTTCTATAGATCTTGACAATTATGATTAACTTCACTATGATGAGAATAGAGATGATTTAACGATAATGGTATTATATGATTTTTTATGCACAAGCTGATTATATACATTGTTTTAGTTTATTGCTATTAATTTATGCATACATAATAATGACATTATTTGAGTGTATTATAGATCATTTTCTCTCTCTCCCCCTACCTTTATATTTTGATATGATTTTATTAAAGTTATAACTATCAGGGATTGAGATATACTTCCAAATGAACATGAATTTGTGTGAATGTGCTATGATCAGTTTATGTAGTTATAATTATTCATGTTTCAATGTAATATGATAGATTGTTTATGATCATGAGGTTATTTTAATATGTTATAAATCTATATGGATTAACCATGTGATGTGTTTAGTTGGTTGTAGATGATATATCTCAGACTTTTGTGGTAGATTACACTATCACATCAACACCTATATTATTAGTCACTAATCTAATGACCTTTATATATGTTAACATGAAGTGTAATATTTCGGTTCCTAGGATTAACTTGGGGACAAAAGACTCATTTTGTTTCTCTTAGGAGCTAGAGGGGAGTAGTTGGGTACGGGGATATTACTAACTCTTATTCTATGTTCTTCAAAGATTAATATGCATGTTGAAATATTACTCATAGTAGATGGGTATCCTTGTTAAGAGATGATTAGAAGTTCCTCTATAATATGTGTAGCTTAATATGAGTTATATTTATGTTTCCTTAAGTTGAAGACCATATTGAATACCACATTATCATCTTTAGTAGAATGGATGTAAGCTCTAGCATATGGGTATCCTACTATGAGTTATATTTCATGTTATAATTTTTAATAATGAATGTAATCCTCAATAGAACAAATGTTAGCTATATTAGACAAGTATCCTTAAAAAAATTATATTTTTTTATTTTACTTGTTGATATAAAATAAAGTTTCAAGTAAATTGATGTTAGCTCTAGTAGAGGTTATTCCTAATATGGATTATATTTCCTATTTCACATGATGAGACACTATGATGAGATTGGTTTTATTATAATTACATGAAGTGGATAATGTTTATTTCAACCAACCCTTCAAATTTTTATATGGATTTCCACAAATAATAAGATGAGATAGTTTTTATAATGTTTCTTAATTAATCTATGTATTTATGTTATGATTGGATGAACAATGTATTTGTGTGATTAGACATATATTTATTATTTTGTATGTGACATATTCCTTACAATATACCCACAAAAGGTATGACCAAGACTTATAAATTTGATTCATTACATGTGTAATCAAAAGTGCTTAATGTGTATGATTTATACTACCATGATAGATTCATTACATTTTGAGAACATTGTCCTAGACATAATTTCATACCATTATTACAATTTATTTTCATAAATAGCTTGACATGTGCAAAAATATGTGTAGGTGAGAGATGTTATCATACCAACTTTGGCATCTAATTTTGTATCTTAGATACTAATTCTTTATATTCTATTTCTTGTATTAGATTGCATTGAGTGCATCATATACTCATATTAATGTATTTGTACAACCTAGACATTTTTATCACATTATTTTTATTGATATTTTATGATGAAAGCTATGATATATATATTTCTTTGTTTTACTAATATGTTTATATGTATTATGAAATTTTTAAGATTAAATATTTTTTTTACCATGTATTTAACTTATGATTTGACAAGAACCCATGGCAGGTACAAATTAGATTCAAACATGTAATTCTTTTTGCATACAAACATAAGTAATAATCTTGAGATATAATATTTTATCAATATTATTACTATTAATTTATGAACATGTTTTGGTCCATTGGATTTACAGGGGATAATCATAAATGGTAGAAAGTGAAGGACCAAAAGGTGACCATTAACCCAATTTGCCCAATTTTTACATATCCATCCCATCTTGTCATAATTGACTTGTTATCATGTGTGTCACAAATATTGTGTGCTTACTTAACTACATTGTTTTTCATAGATAGTATTTTGACTCCTTCCTTGACCTAGGAATTTATGTTATGATAACCTTGATTCAGGAAATTTATAATAATTGATTCATATGAATGAAAACCTTGAGGGAATCCATTTCAAAGTCCAAATTTTTAGATTTCTGAAATATCCAAATATAAAATATTCAAAAAGTGTTATATATCTTTCTTCTTTCCAAAATGGGTGCTATCTAGTATTGGAACTTTAGGGGATTCATTAATAATTAACAAATCAATTATTTCCCTTGTCTAAGAAAAATAATGGAGGAATGTGAATTTGTGTCCCAATGGTGGGGTAGGAGTTATACTAGAACTTGGTAAATGATAATAAATAAAATGGAAAAATAAAATTATGAAAGTCTTGATAAGTAATTGGTTCATTAGGAAGGGTGGATTAAATTTCTTGTTCTTGTGTAGAAAAAAATGCAAAGGTATTTTTGTTGTATCTACTTGTCTTCTCTTCCCATTTTCCTAAATGTTTTAGGTGGCCCATACTTGAGTATTATTGTGATTTTTTGGCTTGTTTCAATTCATAGATGACAAAATTTTATTATATAAGAATCCTATTATAGTAATAAATTTATGGGTCACCTCTTAGGCTTGGGGGATGTTGAGATAAAGATGTTTAATGACATCCTATGAATGGGTGGAGACCATATCTCCACTCTACTTAATTATTTTCCATTATTTCATAAAATATTTTTTGTTTTTTTGATAAAATAATATTGGTTATTTATTGTTGAGGAAAATAGATTCTACTTGATGAATATTACAGAAGAAAGAAAATGTGTATGATGAAGTAGTGTTTTCTTGAGTATTATTATTATTTTCATATGAAAGTCATGTTTATGAGGGGGAAAAAAATAGTATTCTTTTGAACCATGATTATTAACTTAAGGGAGCTTATGTTCATGATACGAAATAAATTTATATTTGTTGTGTGTTATCTACTATGATAGAAAGTTGTATTTTCTAAGTACTAGATGGTATTCAAAATTGTATATTAAAAACATGTTAATAAATAGAGTTTAAATTATGAGAGTTTATTTATAATTGAAGGTTTATTATTTTAAATAAATAATATTAATATAGTATAGATTTATATTACATTATTTACAATTGAAGATAGATATGTATTTATTTTTTTAAATATACTTAACCTATGAAATTTTTTATGTTTTAAAATACTTTAATTATAATAATTATATATATATATAGATACAAACATTTTATTTAATACAACTCCATTTTAATTTTATAAATAGAGTAATAAGATTCATGTTATAATACATATATATTTGTATTTAGTGAAAAAAGAGAGTATTAATTAATGATTTATAGTTTATATGAATGGGATAGGATTGGCTTACATTTATCCTATCTTTAAAGATTTGAACTCATGAAAGGTTAATCAAATATAGCCCATGATAACTAATGTTTAAATTAGTAACTAATGGATATGTAGACTTAAAATTTGGGGGTACCTATAATAACAACATCAAAGGAAATGTAATTTAGGCCTATGACATAAATATATCTAGCTACACCTCTATCTAAGTAATCTACATTGTAAACAAGCGATGTAAGTAGTTGTGAAATTAAGGTAATGTAAGGGGGAGGGAAAGGGTTATAATATTAAAATTGTGTAAGGTACTATGGTTCCGAAATGGAGGTTTATATGATATAAATTTTAATTTGTAAATTCTAAACAATAATATATCCACACTAATCATAAGTGTAGAGAAAACCTAGAAAATGATATACAGACATTCATTCACTAAGTATCAAGCAAAATTTATCTAATAAATGAAATAAAATAATAACATAATGTTAGAAATATTTATCTCTCTATTCACACCTATAAAATTTTTAAATATAAACCCTAGTTATCCCAACCCATTTTAGGCTATATTTGGCTACTCTAAGCTATGATCATTCATCCATATCACTCTCCCAGTCACTCCTTCCTCACCCATCAAAGCCCCTGACAAGGACAAAACAAAGATGAAAATTGGATCCTATAATTTGAACTAAGTAAAGGACCAACTAGACAAGGTGTAGACTAAAACTAGGCAACATGTGGTCGTGATGGAAGTCTCTATAGCAAATAAGGAATCGAACTCATATTTTTGTCCCCACATTGATAGGGGATTTATTTTTATGGTTTGTAACCCATGGAAGAAAACCTGAAGAGCCATAAGTCATGGTCAAAATCATTTGTTGATTCTATCTTGAATTCACCGACCGAATCATCCCCAAAGCCTCTTAAACCTACTTGCTTAGTTTTTGTAGTGATATTTGATGAGAAGTAGGTTAAGGAAATGATCTTCCATGCAAATTTTTTCTCATAAAATGGTATTACATGCAAGTTTACAAATCTTCAGACAAAAATCCAAGATATCCATGCCTAGATTTTAGATAATTAGAAATGCCTTATGTATGGTAGGATATGAATTTACCCTAATTTTAAGATATCTTTTAATGTTATGTTTGACTACATTAAGGATAAAGAACATATTCAAATATAGTTTTGAAATTTTAATTACCATCCCTTAATCATGAAACCTTGATCCCCTTTCTTTAACCCCATCAAATAACCCCTAAATGATATACCTATTCAAATCCACCCACCCCACCTCCCATTATAATTTTGGTTTTACCCTAGTTTTAAAGCTATAGGCAAATCCCTTGGTAAGTTTATATAAATGTACCTAGACACCACCTCCTTGTCTCACACCACCTTTACCATAATACTAATCAATGTTGACACCTCAAAAGATCTCCCTAAAATAACTATTCTACAATTAGGTGACTACCCATGTTCCCAACTACTTGATTATGAAGGCATGTTATTTCATTATAGTTGTTGATTTAACATAGGTCATTTGACACAAGACTACATCAACTATATAATAAAGAAGGAAATGTCCTAGTGGATAAAATTATGCATACGCACCTCACATTGAATGCTTCTAATTGTAATAATAGTGTTTATGATTCATCTTTGGATGAACTTGAGCCTCCCATTAAAAATGAGGACCCTATTGTTTCTCCCTATATAAAGGTTGATTCTAAGTTTGATCTATCCACTCCTAATGTTAGGTTGTTGTATTAGTTTTTGGAAACCTATGTTTAATATATCTTTATGGAATATACATTATAGATAGAAATACCAAGGGTAAAACCAAAGGTCATTATTTTCATGGAAGATAAATCTTATCCCTTTAAATCAATCAAATTCCCTATACTAGTACACACAAAAAATATATAAGATAAATCAGAGTTAACCAAAGTTCAATAAAATAAAATATCAGAAGATCCAAAGTCCAGTCTTCAATCATGACCCTCCATTCAGGGGGGCCCAATGTAAAACTTTTACAAAACGTAAGGAGTAATTTATAATTCATGGATCAATTGATCTACGAAAGATGATGGAAAGATGTGAATTATCTTTTAATTCTTTGTTAAAATACCTATCATTTGTTTTATTATACTTGGTCCTCTAGGTAGGGATATTATTTTTCATAAGTTATGTATTTTCCTCATGGAAATAAAAATTTTATAGAAGATTCTATGTTTTTGTTTGGTTCTTTATTGTTGATTGTGTTGTCTCTTTTTGGTAGGCTTTTATTTTGTTGCTTATTAGTTATTTTCTTCTTCATGGACCACCTATTGAGGTTCTTTTCTTGATCTCAATTATTATATCCTTTGTATTTGGTATCAGGTCCATTTAAAACATGCTTTTCATCCTATCAAATAAAAAAATAAAAAACTTACCTTCAAGTAGAATAATTGGGCCTTAATCTACCTTTTGGATAACGGTAATTTGAAATATATTTTTATAATTGTGAATACCTCATATGGTTGGTAGAATAGTTAATAATACTCTCAATGACTTCTCTAATTGGACTTACAATAATTTGATGATACAAACTTATTTCAAGACAATATTCTACCAATAACTCCTTCAAATGTGACTTAGGGTAGAATTAAAAGTGAAATAATATAAATTTTAGTGTGTGTGTTAATTTTGGAATGAAATATGACATGTAAATATATATTTTATATACAAAAAAAAAACAACTAAAAGCTAATTCATGAACATTAGCCATATTGATATATTTAAGATATATCACCGACACTGAACAACATCAGCCAAGTTGATATATTAAAAATGTCATAAAATAGGCTTAAAAATACATCATACCAATTTATTTAGTATAAGTAGAGTAAAATCAAGAAATAAATGGTATAATCATAGCCGATATTGTAGGATATAAGGAAGTTGATAAAACTACATGGAATAGGATAGAAGAAGTAGATAAAAAGAAAAGTACGAGTAAGTTGGGATGGTAAAAGGAATGATATGATCATGTTAGCATAAAAACATCTCTTAAAAAACATGAAATTCATTCCCACCCTTTTCTGGTTCACCCTTTAAGGTGTGCACTAACATACATCAAATCTGTACAAGTTAGTGCAAGAGAAAGCATTCATAAGTAATAATAATGACATATATTTTGTTTATACATATGAACCCTCCAATTCTCATCACTTGTCACAATAGTGTAACATGGAATGGCACTTTTGGAAAGAACATAAAAACACAAAAACTAATCTAAATGAAATGAAATCCATAAATAAATTAAATTAAATGAAAGTAGATAAAATTAAAATTCATACCTTCACTTACCTTTCTAAATTTATAAAATTATATGTGTGTAGTAAGATATATAAGGTGCTCAATGTTTGGAATGAAGTCGAAAACCTAGAAATAAGATAATATACCTTTTTTTTTAAATCTTAAAACCAAAAAAATATCTATCTTGTCAATATTATAAGGCTTCTTTTAGTTCTTGAAAAATGACTTATAAAAATATATTTTGGTAAAAAATAAAGTGAATCTCATGGTGAATAAATAAAATATTTACAATGATAATGCTAAGTATGATGATGAATGTGGTGTAGTCTTACTATTATCTATAAATTTTAAGAAAATGTATGGTAAAAAATAACACAAGTTGTGGTGATGAAAAATGAATTTATAACACACTAAATATTGTGAAAATGCATGTAAAATATAATGTTAAAAAATTCATGATTAACAACCTCAATTAATTTCCTAGTGAACGAAACTCAATGATGTATGTTAGGGTTTTCTCATGCAATGGAGATACAATAGTGGTGTAAATTACTAAAAATTTTATATCCAATCCTATCAAAAGTGTTAATCCACAACATAGGGTAGATCAAACTATTGATTGGGTCCTAAATTTTAATATCTCTAAGGTGGTAATATAAGATGTAGGGTAGGTTAAGGCTATAGGGTAGGACTACATTAGTCTAAGATGTAAATGGGGGAAATCAAAGGTTGTGGAGGCTAATTGACTCTCCTTTGTAGGAGTTTTGAAAATTCAGCCAAGTAAAGCATTTTCTCCTACCAAATTCACTCCCTTGGCCATGGTTTAATGATAAATATTGTAGTAAATCCTAAATTAGAAGTAGATCATGAAAAACAATGGATTAATTTTCTAGTTTACTAGCTTATGGCCTTTTCTCTCATTTCTAAATAAATGGGAAGAATAAAATTTGAAGGCCTTTTTGTAAGTTAATATGCATGTTCTACCTTATTTCATGGGTTTTTTTATATTCTATATTTTATGTGTTTAAAGGGTATGAATGTTGTATTCCAAAACTATTAGTCTTACATTTTCGTGTAATGGAACCCTCATACTTCACCCTAATAAAAGAGGTTCTCAATGAAATACCTATTTAGGTAGGTATTCCTCATCTCCCTTTCCAATTTTTTTTGAGGAAAACATGAAAGTTATTGGTGATTCCCTTGGATAATTTTTATTGTTAGAGACCAATATAGTATTTCTACATCATGTTATGTTTGCCAAAAATCTATCAAATTAAAAATTTTACATAGATTTTTTAGTGTATATAGATTTGAAAAGACATGATAAAACCTAGAAATAGCCTCTCAATTATGAAGGTTTATTATTCATGTGTCATATATGCTTCAATATAGGTCACTTGGAGATAAATTGTGGTATGGATAAGTGAAAGAAGGGAGCTTCATGCTGGAAGGAGTTTTGTTTTGAGACTGAATCAATTAATAGTGATAGTAAATGTGGTGAGGGAAGAAGTGAATTTCCTCAATATATTTAGGATTTAATAAATTCAAAAATAAAAAATGAAGATCTAAATTCATACTAAGCTAAGCCTTGGGGCTATTTTTTGAATCACATAGACGAGACTAAAGCTTCATTAGTTGCACTTTATTCATAACCCAAAAGTGACTCTTTAGATGTAAGAGAGGGTTTGATGGCCATCAATAACCATCAACCAATTCTTGATTCTAGTGAAAAAGTGTGCCTAGGGTGTCTTTGAATAACACTCATCCTATTTATTCATTAGAAGTCACCATTCCTATATTTCCATATTTAGGGGAGGGTGGGGATTAGATGGTTGTAAATAATAGAAATAAAGGTAATCAGAAGAGGGAGGTGGAACTTTTAAATATGACCCTCATATCTAAAAAATCAAATGATTTGGGAGGGTCTTATTTGTGTGATGTTTAAACATATAACCATTAAATTTGATCCTTTGATCCTGAAAAGATAATTATTTGGTCGAGATATACATGTTGTTTAGTTTTAACCCTCATATTGGTCTGAAACTTGCCTAAAACCTCTCTATAGCATGTGATCATTATTTTTGGAAGAGTTGATTCATTATGCTTTGATTATTTTATCCTTTCTCTATTGTAAAAAGGTGGGCCCTTTTCACAACCCAACCTTTACCATTATCAAAAAAACTATCAATGTAAGGAAGATAAAATAAAGATATGGAAATAAATAATGTGATCTCATGTAAGATAAGCATGACCAATCAAACATGAATAATACATACATGATTGAAAATCAAAATGTAATTCAAAATGCAATAAAAACATGTTAATTCAAACACTAATAAAAACATGTAAGTATGCAAAATGTCTTATGTAAGATAAGTGAAGCCCACAAAAATAAAATGAGAACATGATGGGTAAATGAAAGCAAAAATCTCTAAATAATAGCAACTCAAACTTAGTGCTCAATGAAAAATGTGTTTAAGGGAAACACAACCACCTAATGATATGACTAGGAATACAATGGGATTGTGTAGGAAGTGTAGGGTGATGGGTCTTTCTAAGGAAGGTTTGGTCCTCTCCAAGGTGTTACAATGCAACTCACAAAATTAAATCTAAGAGGCAGAAATAGGAAAATGTGATTATCTAAAATTGATACCCTTCAAGGGTGTATCAAAAAATAAATGATGTCAATAAGGATTACAAGGTGCCACATGGCTAAGGTGTAAATACTTATCAAAAATGCGCCACTCTAAAAAAGTGGAAAAGGATAAAAACTATCAACATCAAGGACCTAATACACTCTAACTAGTGAACACAAACCTTAAGATAAAAATTGGAGTATATAGATCATCCCTTGAGGGATATATGCATGGAAATAAAAAGATAATACCATCCCATAAAATGTTTCCCACTCCTCAAAACTCCTTAAAGTGTTTTCAGTCTAGTTTAAATATTAGGTACTTATGTGAAAATATAGGTGATACTAAATAGGAATATATAATGATAATATGAGACCTCCTAACCCAGTGTACTATCAAATATGGCCAAAATGAATGTATAAGATCAAATATGGGAATTACAAGATGTCTGAAAGGATGAAATGTTGACAATGCAAAGTACACTAATATGTGTAATAATAAAATTATTAGCATCAAAATACCCAAACATGTGTGAAAATAAGATAATAGGTACCAAAAGATGCCCCAGAATTTAGGATATAGGTGGATATGAGTTAATCTCAAGATCAAAAAATCTTAAGAATGATGTCAAAATATATATAAAGTGATAGTAAGAAAGGAAACATGACATCTGACATCTAAGACAATATCAGGATATATGGAAGGTGATATAAAATTTTGGTGTACCATATTGGACACATTAATATACTCTAGATAACTAGATTTAATTTAAATGTGTCATATAAATAAATAAATTATGATGAAATAAAATAGTCAATTGAAATGTTACTAAAATGGACTCTATTGACTTAGTTAATGAAGTCTAATAAAGTAAATTGAGTTGTATCAAGACATTCTAAGTTATGTCCAATGTAATCTATTGAATGTAAGAAATATATATTGGCACATTAAGGGTCACGTTTGATGTAGTTGTCTGAATATGAAATAACTATATTGACACATTTTGGGTTATGGTTGATGTCATTGTATAAAACTAGTTGTAATGTAATGATCTGGGTTGGCCAATACCTTTGATATTAAGTGATAGTAATGGTGATTTGGATATATTATGAAGTTTTTAAGAATGATATTTAATAATATAAACATAAACTAAAGGATTAAAATCTCATATATAATGTGTCATGTGGTATATATTTAGATTTGTTGTTATTCATAAACTAATAAATTGTTAAAGATGTGTTTAATCTAATATAAGTTTTGATGCCTCATACATATAAGGCCTTATGTGGTTGGAGTATAGTGTGAGTATAAATAAAGTTAATGATAATCATCATTGTTTGATTTATTGAGATATATGTAAAAATCTTAATATGGATCACTACTAAAACCATCCACTATCATGCTCGAATATTCACCTTCAATAGAATCATCATAATAGATGGGTAAATGTGATATTAATTTTAAACCCTGTAGGAAGTAATAAATTCTGGAAAATTAGGATCCTCATAACACTGATAAGGATCATAGGGAGGAACATTGGGGTCTTCACCCTTGTAATAAGGATCATGAAGTTCATAAAGAGGGAAATAATCATGGGGATATTTTCCAATGATAAAATCATCAAAAGTGATGCCATTAGCATCCTCATATTAAATTGAATAAAGAGTAAGATAAATATAATTTAGGGTGAATTTTAATGTAAAATATTCATTAATTCATGAATATTCAATTTTTGGAAATTTTGTTTTAGCAATTTGGAGGCCTGGTACATAGGACCTAGTTGCCTAAAAAATTATAATGTAAAATATTTTATGGGTCATCTCTCCAAATGTTTACAATAACTTGTTAGGTAACCATCCAATTCACCTTTTGTGTGTGTGTGTGTGTGTGTGTGTGTGTGTGTGTGTGTGTGTGTGTGTGTGTGTGTACACACACACACACACACACACACACACATACATAAAATATGATTTTATGGGTAACAATCCAATTCTTATTCTTTCAGCAAAGGCAACCATTCTGATGATATCAAATTAGTAACTATTTGGTAAAGGCAATCATCTAGCTACCCCATATTAGTAACCATCCAAATGAAACATTTACATAAATGATAAAAAAAATATAATAATTTCTTCCTTCCTACTATCGATTGGCTAAAATATTACTACCAATGACACTATGCCACCAACTAGTTATATTTTTCTACCACCAATTGGTTGTAGTTTTACGACCACTGAATAATTACATACTTATTGTAACTGATTAGTTAAATACCTCATACCATCAATCAGTTGCATACTTCATCCTATTGACTAGTTGTCTACATCAAAGAACCATTTAATTGCATTATGCTAAAACCAATTGTTAGTATTAGTCAACCTAGGCTAACACTAGAAGCCATCCCTCTAAATCATTTACAATCACTTCATCACATAGTTTACTATTATTTTATGTATGGTAAAATGCATCTGGGGATAATGGTAAAAGGACATGTCAATTATCATGAAAATTGAACATATCATCATATTTTATAGATCCAAAAAAGGCTCACAATCTAATATGGACTCAACATATAGGTACTTATTAAGATTTTTTTTTAATTTATAGTAAATTATAATTTTAACTATCAAAAATAATATGAAAACCCTATTGCATGCATCAATTTTTTTTAATAATGATTTTATTTTAATTAAAAAAATAATAATCACAATAATATGTCACCACCTAAATATTTTATTGATGATACCATGCCACCACTTGAAGACACTCCTCTAGGTTTAGATGAAAATGATGATGAAATTTAACAACTAAAAGAGATTTTTGGTTGTCATAAAACACCAACTTTAGTTTAAAATTCCACTCATAAATATTTTTAAAGGAAAATAAGTAGATGGAAAATTGGAAGGTCTTTTAAGGTCAAATGGGAAATAAAATATCCCTTCATTGAAGTCATAGATCAAAAAATAGTAATGATACTCAAACAAAACACAGTTATATAATATGTAGTTGGAAACTAAGAAAGGAACATAGAATTAAACTTAAGTTGGACACGGTTGAGAAAAATTGTGGAAAAATATGTGTCAATGAAGCACACGAATGAATAAATAACAATAAAACATAGATGGATAAATATAGAAGAATGCATACACGTAAGATATGCACATGACTATGAAAATGATCATAAACATCAACCACATATTATTGAGATAGGGGAAATAATCAAATCCCACTTTTGAAAAGTTATGAAATCCAATATAAAGGCCAAATACATATAGTTCTCTACTATATATACCACATTTTTAAAAAGGATAGAACTATTTCTAATTTTTTAGATTATAAGATTTTGTTTCAACATAATGGGTTTCTTGATATTACACAATCACATTGCTCAAATAGAAGTGCTTGGGAAATGGAAAAATGTATAGCAATGGTTGAGAAAGAGGATTTTTAAAAAAAACTTCAAAATTCACTATTTATATCACTGTCCATTGATGAGGTCATAAAAGCTAAAAACACAGTAGGGTTTTTCATGCATGTTTATACTTTTGATAACTATTTAAGGCAACCTCATCTAATAGTTATTCATAAAATGGTAGAAAATTATAATGTTTATAACTTTCACAAATTGGTTATTTCTAATTTGAGATCTAAAGCTAGGATGGATGATTATGCAATAACTACCAAGTTAGTGTGTGTTGGTAGTGATGGTGCATCATTAATGTGGGGGCATATAAATGGTCTTTATTTTTGACTTAAAACAAAAAAAATTCTCCACATATAATTCTAATTTATTGTATGGCTCATTAGATGAATATTACATCTAAAATTATTACCACATTTGGTAATATCATAAAAGTGGAAGAGCTCATTCATGACTTCCATGATTATATGTCAAGTAGTCCAAAAAGACTTTTGAGTTCTAAAAATTTTCAATTGGAGTGACTTATGGTAAAAAACTACTGAAAGATGTTAATAAAATATGAATTTGTGTATGGGCCTGCATGCAAAAAAATTGAAGAATATCTATCATTAGTAGAGTTTATGTATAAATATTTTATATAATCTGACAAGGTGAAAGATATATTTTGTGTATGAGCAATGTAAATATACTAATAAATATATGTACATGTGTAGCATGCCCATTTATGGGAAATACATATTAAATCTAAACATAATAGTGATATTTCCATAATGTAGGAGGAAAAAATAAAAAATATGCATTATTTTTATTTTTTAAATGAGGAAAAATACAATGCACACAAAGAAAAACAACTACAACCTTATCTCTCTTTAAAAACAAAGCAGTGTTATGATATATATCCATTAATGGATGTGGTTAATTACTACAATTAACTATAATTATGCTCTGTTAAGTACATATTTGGTGTTTTAATTTTCTCTCTTTTTATAATTTCATAATATTTCACCACTAGGATGCATGCCCCTTCGGCTTGCTACATGAAAGCTTCACTTTATTGGGGTCTTCTACTCACTTATAATAAGATCATTAGGGCATAAACTTCTTTGATAGTTAAGGGCATCTAACTTAGCCTTGTTATTTATCTTTGTAATTGCCTTTTATAAACATTTATTCATGTTTATCAACAATTTCCTCAGATTGAACTTAACGATATCCTACTTTTACATTATACCTTACATATACACTGGTATTTATAACCATTTTGAAGTATCCATTATATCAAATCTCATTGGGATTCATCTCAACATATCTTCTAAGTATTTTACAATTTCCCTTTTGAGTTTGAATAGTATTCTTATTGTGTCATTCAAAATGCTCATGACTCTCAACAATGATTACAATACATGTTTATATTTCACACCCTGAAATTGGCCTAATTAGAGCCTTAAACACTCAACCCAACAATAAAACCTTTTTATGCTACCAAATAATGAAGATGTGAATGAATAAATCAAAATAATGGTTTTCTTGTTCTCCATCCCTAACTTATACTCAACAATAAAAGTTCTAGATATACACCACCTTAATAGGTTCTACACATCCTCTCACATCTCTTTCACTTGCTCTCTATTGCTAGAAGTTGAACCAACTCAGCATTCCCTTCATAATTAAATCCTTAGCCCCTTAGAAGACTCAATTATATCGCTACTGACTAGTAATTAGATCATATAGGATTGATTTGAGTTCCTTGGCCTTTAAAAAATGGTCCACATGTCATGGTTTTAGTTTATTAGAAATTAATCTAATTATTTATCTTACTCAAGTGAAATGGTTATTATAGAATATAACTTATGTAACTGGAGTGAAGGTTATAAACTTTCTAAATAATCCAAGGAAATAAGATTATTAATTTTATAGGTGTATTAAGTGCTAGTTTTTTAACTTTTCCATAACTTGGTCAACTTACCTTTAGGTGATTATTGAAACCATTTCTACTTCAATTGCTTGATATATTGGAGTCTTGATGATATTTCTCTAATATTTTTTAAACTTCTTAAATATACAAAATATTATTAAAATTGTTGAAATTTTTTATAAATACCCACCCAAAAATAAATATTCATAAATAACAAAACCTAACTTGTATAATTTTTTCTTCGATAACTATTACTTATAAACACACATGCTCCTCCATTAAATATGTTGAAAAAAATTAATGTAAAGTATGCTTATACCTAATAAAGCTTTCCTCCTATGTGGGGGTTGTACATCACTAAGATAGTAAATGAGGGTTCAAAACCCTTATTATTCATTTCAATGTATGTAATGCCTTAGTTGTTATTGCTGAAGTGAGATCGTTATCTATTCCATTTACTAGTGAAATAAATTAAATCATCAAATGGATATGGTTTGTATGGATTTTTATATGGTGTTTTGCTGAATAATAAATTATACTATGACTATTTCCTTTCGTGTGATGGTGAAGAGGATTTGTAATGGATTTTAATCTCTCTTATGAATTGATTTTTTCTTTTTTTTGGGTTGATGTGTTGTTTTCATGGGATGCTCATATATATAAATAATGTACCATTTTATTCAGAGATATGGCTTTGAAGATGTTAAGCCTTAGGGAGGTCAAATGATTTTTTTTGGATGTGTGCTATATAAGAATCCTATGGAATGACACATAAGAAAGAAAGGGATATGTCGAATGGGTATTACTCATCTCCCCTATGTTATTCTAGACCAGTCGGTGGAAGGAATGGTTTGTGTTCTTATAAACACAATCTGGACATACAAGGGCATTCATGCCCTATTCCTCCTTGAGTATAGCCCTCATCTACACCTCTGATAGATTTTTATTTGGGTGAGTATATATGTTTATTAAGTGTCAGCCCTTGGTTGGTAGGAGTATTGGGATTTTAGGTCTCAGCTCTTGGCTGGTACGAGGATTGGATTTTCAGGTATACCTCTTTAGAGGGAAATTTACAAAGTAGTTTTCATATTGCAATGATGTTGTAATGTAATCCCAACTACCTATAATGAATGCAGTAGATAGAACACTATTTCCTCTTAAATTTTGAATTCCTTCTAAAGGACTGATCTATCTTTCTTCCATGATTCCATTCTACACTCCCATACCTTGCAATTTTGTCTTCTTTATTATGTATTACTGCCCATAGTTCTGCAGTCCCTTTTGCATTATGTCTTATTAATTTCTTCTATAGGGAAGTCTCTCAGAGATATGGTCTCTTCTTTTGCATATGAAAAAGAGCATACCTTTTTTATCTAATTTTAATTTGCTATCAATTCCAACATAGACTAGATTTCAATTTTTACATATGTGCTGGGTACATTCGTTAAAAAATAGAAGTGTCATGGTTGTTGTTTTATGATAGATGTTGGGTGTAGCGTAAGTAGATTTCTAATTCTCTATTTTCTGGATGTATGAGTAGCAGCTCTAATTTATGTAGATAATATATATGTGTTTTTTTTGTGTGTGTGAGAAAATTGCCTACAACAACCATTTATGTAATCTATATCTTTTTGTTTTTGTTAAAAAAAAATGCAAATACAAAGAGCTCTATCTCTCTATTCTTATCTTTATCCTCCACCATTTCCTTCACCTCATATCAAAGTAAGGGTAATTCAATTAAGGATTTTAGAGCAGGTTATCACTATCAACAATGGTAGCAAGCACCAGCTTAACAAACCCTCAGATTCCACATTTTAATGGGAAGAACTATGATTATTGGGCAATCACCATGATGGCATTATTTTATTATTAGGGTATATGGGATCTTGTTGAGAATGAATTTCCAAAACTAATAGATGCAGCAGCATACAATGCTTTAACCCAAGTAGAGAAAGATTTGTTGAGAGATAATAGAAAGAATCAATCTAAAGCTCTCTTTTGAATCTTCCAAGTAGTGCATGAGAGCATATTTCTAAGGATTATAGTAGAAACAAATTCAAAATAAGAATGCGATATTTTTCAAATTACCTACCAAGGAATGGCTAAGGTGAAAACAACCAAATTTTAAATGATAATAAGGGATTTCAAGACCATATATATGAAAGAATTAGATACAATAGACTCATTCTTCACTCAAATTATTAGATTGGTAAACTAAATCAGATCACATGGTGAAACACTTCAAGAAAGGAGAGTGGTTGAAAAGACTCTAAGAAGTTTGCCTACAAGGTTTGAATCAATTGTGGTGGCCATAGAAGAAAAAAAGAACCTCTCACAATTTTTAGTTGATGAGCTCCAAGCATCTCTCATTTCACATGAACATAGGCTAAGTAGATCAATAAACACATCATTGGAGCATGATTTTAAATCCTAAGTTTAAATCAGCCATGGTAGAGGCAGAGGTAGATCTAATTTTAGAGGTAGAGGAAGAAATTTGTATAGAGGTGGAAGAAACATACCACCAAACTCAAGTGGAAGAGGTAGCAGCCAATACCCAAGTCATAATGCAACTAAAAATCAACCACAATGTCAAAGGTATGAAAAATCTCAAGTCCAATATCACTATTGCAAAAGTTATGGGCTTTATTCAAATGAATGTAGGAAGAAGCAATATTATTTTAGAAAACAAAATGCAAATTTCACAAAACAAAATCAAAACCAAAAATTAGATCAAAGCACTATGTTTTTGGCATGCAATGTAACACAAGAAAATTAAAAATATGTATGGCTTTTAGACCCAGGTTGTAGCAATCACATGACAGGGAACATAGAAATGTTCTCAAGTTTAGATGAAAGTGTAAAATTTGATGTCACATTAGGTAAAGACAACAAAATTTCAGTTGTGGGCAAAGGAAACATCAACATTCTAACTAAGCATTGGGAGAATAATTATATTTCAAATTTATATTTTGTGCTTGGTCCAAAACACAATTTGATGAGCATAGGGCAACTCATTCAAAATGCAGTATAGAGTGTTTTTCAAAAATAAAGAGTGCAAAATTTTAGATAAATTTCAAGTAATAAACTCATAAAAAATGTCAAATTTAAAATAATATGATGTTTCCCCTAAATATTAATCTATATTTGAATGTGTAATATGCTCAAGCACAACCCATAATGAACACACAAGTGGATAAACAAAAAGCTACAGGAGTCGCAAAAAAGATTTTTCAAGCAGAAATCAAAGATGAAAATTGGTTATGGAACCTAAGATTTGGGCATCTCAACTTTGGAGGTTTGAACCTACTAAATAGGAAAATTATTTTAAAGGTTTTACCATTAATAAATAATCTAGAAAGAGTATGTGAAGTATGTATCTTGGAAAAGCAAAATAGAGAGACATTTCCAACAGGTAAGTCAATTGGAGCAAAGGCACCTCTAGAAATTATGCATTTAGATTTGTGTGACCTATGAAAACACTCTCAATTTTTGGAAGCTACTAATTTTTGACTTTTATTAATGATTATTATAGGAAAACATGGGTCTACTTTCTAAGGCAAAAGAATGAAGTGTTTGATTACTTCTGTCAATTCAAGGCACTTGTTGAGAAGTAATGTGGGCACTACATTAAAGCATTGAAAATGGATAGAGGTGGTGAATACATCCAAATTGAATTTCTAAATTTTTGTAAAGACCATGGGATTCACAAGAAATTCACAACTAGATACACACCTCAACAAAATGGGGTAGTTGAAATGAAAAATAGAATAATCATGGAAATGGCAAGAAGCATGTTGAAAGAAACACATTTGTCAAATGAATATTGGGTTGAATATATATCTTATGCAACATATATTATGATTATATGTCTGACTAAAAGTGTAAAAAATATGATTCTTGAAAAAGCTTGGATCGAAACAAAACATAGTGTTGCTCACATGAGAGTATTTGGATGTGTGGCATATGCATATGTGCTAGATGAGTTGAGAAGAAAATCAGAAAAACAAGGATAAAAGTGTATATTTTTTGTTTATAGTGATGAATCCAAGGCATACAAACTATACAATATAATAACCAAAAAAGTTATAATCATTAGAGATGTGCAATTCATAGAAGATAAAGCATGGGATGGAAGTTTGGAAAAAATAATCAATATTGCAGCCAACTTACCACAAGAAGATAGAGAAGTTTTTATACCAAAAAGTACTCCATAAAATGTGACTCCTTCCACACCCATTCAAGGTCAACAAATGATACCATCATCAAGTATAAGGACAACCCCATGTATTCAAGTAACTACTCCTTCAAATGGACAACAAACACCATCTACATGTGGAAATCAAGGTGTAGGACCATCAATTCCACATTCCACAAGTTAAAGTTCAAGTTATATGACAAATTATACATTGGTAAGGTTGAAGAGACAAAAAATCAGAAGTTTGAGAAACATTTATGATCAAAATGAAGGTGAGAACAATGTTGGTCTAATTTCTCTTTTTACATTTTATTCATAGGTAGAATATCCAATTCATTATGAAGATGCAATTAAGGATGAAAAATGGGTAAATGCAATGGATGATGAAAGTAATGCAATATAAAATAATCAAACATGGGAGTTAGCAAGTCTTCCAAAAGGCAAGGATGTTATAAGAGTGAAGTGGGTTTACAAGACTAAGTTGAATGCAAATGGTGATGTGCAAAAGAAGAAAGCAATACTAGTGGAAAAAAGATATTCACAACATCTTAGGGTTGATTACAATGAGACATTTACTCTAGTAGCACGTTTAGACACCGTGAAAACAATACTTGCAATAACAGCTCAAAACAAATGGCTAGTTTACCAAATGGATGTCAAATCAAAAATTTTGATTGGTTATCTTGAAGAAGAAGTTTATGTGGAGCAGACACCTGGGTATGAGGTTTTGGGTCAAGAATACAAAGTCTATAAACTAAAAAAGGAACTATATAGAATCAAGCAAGCCATAAGATCTTGGTATATCAGAATTGACTCATCTTTTACAAAATGGATTCAATAGGTGTAATAGTGAGCCTACATTGTATACAAAAATCAATGAGCAAGGTGAGATCACAATTGTTTGCTTGTAATGTTGATGATTTGATATTCATGGGTGATTTGTTAATTGATTTGTTCAAAGGAGCTATGAAAAGGGAGTTTGAAATCACTAATTTAGGCCTCATGAAGTATTTTCTTGGCATTGAAGTAAACCAAAGTGATAATGGTATATTCATATCCCAATCTAAGTACACAAATGACATTTTGAAAAGGTTTGATATGATAAATTAAAAATTAGCTCCGACACCAATTGTTAAAATATTTAAATTAAGTAAGGATGATAAAATAACCAACATTGATCAAACTTTGTATAAAAGACTTGTTGGCAGCCTCACGTACTTAATAGCCACAAGGTCTAACATACTATATGCAGTTAGACTTATCTCAAGGTTCATGGAGTCTCCAAAGGACTCTCATTTGCAAGCAAAGAAGAGAATTCTCAGATATGTGAGTGGAACAAGGAACTATGGTATTTACTACTTGACATTAAATGAGTTCAAGCTCATAGCATACACTAATAGTGATTGTACAGGTAGTATTGATGATAAGAAGAACATATCTAGTTATGTTTTTCATTTTGTAATAGGTATAGTTTCATGAGCTTCAAAGAAACAACCAATTATTAATCTTTCATCAGTTGAAGCAGAGTATGTAGCTACCACAAGTGTATCATGTCAAGTAGTTTGGATGAGAAGGGTTTTGAAATATCTAAACCAAGAACAAGAAGAGGCAACAAATATTTATTGTGACAACAACTTAGCTATAGTATTATCAAAGAAACTAGTTTTTCACAAGAGAAGCAAATATATAGACACAAGATATCACTTCATTAGAGAATTGATCAATAACAATGATTTTTTTTTGGAGTTTTGAAGGTCTAAAAATCAAAATGCAGATATCTTCACCAAGGCATTAGGGAAAGAAATATTTGTGTTTCAAAGAGGTTGTTTGGGTATCAAATAATGTGGTAGTTGTGATTAAGGGGGAGTGTTGGAATGTAATCCCAACTAATTATAATGAATGTAGCAGATAGAAGATTGTTTACTCTTAAATTTTGAAGTCCTAGAGGACTAATCTATCTTTCTTCCATGCCTCCATTATACTCTCCCATACCTTGTAATGTTGTCTTATTTATTATGTATTGTCACCCATACTTTTATAGTCCCTTCTCCATTCTGTCTTACTAATTTCTTATATATGGAATTCTCTCAGGGGTATGGTCTCTTCTCTTGCATATGAAAAAGAGAAGACCTTTTTTTCTGGTTTTAATTTGTTGTCAACTCTAGCATAAACTAGTTTTTACTTTTTACATGTGTGTTGGGTACATTCCTTAAAAAATAGAAGTGTAGTGGTTGTTGTTTTATGATAGATGTTGAGTGTAACAGAAGTAGCTTTATAATGCTCTATTTTCTAGATGTATGAGAAGCATCTCTAATTTATGTAGATAATATATGTGTGTGTTTTTTTTGTGTGTGTGATAAAATTGCTTACAACAACCATATATATAATCTCTATTTTATATTTTTGTGAAAAAATACATATGCAAATGTAAAGAGCTATAGCTCTCTATTTTTCTATTTATCCTCTACCTTTTCCTTCAAATGATGGTTCTATGGATTATGATTCACATTTAATGTTGTTAATGAGGTAAAACATGGGGTTCACAATTGATGTGGTAAATGCACAAAATCAGATGTGGTTCAGGGTGGGTGACCCTCAACTATGTTAGTGCCATTGTCAAAATAAAATAAAATAAAAATAAAAAGGTAGAAATATGTTAATCATGGAGGGCAATATGTTCTTATGGATATTATTGATGTCACTAGGTTTAATCTAGAAGGTTATGTAATAGTTTTTTTACTATTTATTGATTGTTTAAATCTTTAATTTAACATTAAATAATGAGAGGGTATCATTTAATATTGTCTGAAGTTTTTAAATATCAAAATATATAAGAATAAAGTTGATGCAAAGATTCTTATATATTTTAATATTTGAGTTTAATATGTATTAATTATTAAAAGAATATATTGTATGTATGTATGTATGTATGTATGTATATGCATATGAATTTATGTATTTGTATGTATGCATGTATTTTGATAACAGAAATATTTTTGGATAGGAGTTATGAACCAGTTTAGGACATAATGAGGAAGCTCAGATCTCCTTTAAAACCATCACAAATAGTTATAACTAACCTTAATAATATCATGGATGGGATGGTATCATCAACAACAACAATATCATTAGTGCCTACAACCATTCAAACATATCCAACAACCATAACTGATCAAACATGTCTTATGAGATTTGAACCTGGATGAGACTAAACACAATCAAACCAATTTAACCAAATTACCCATATTCCATAAAAAATGTCACAATATTATTGAAAATTATAATTTATTATTGACTAATATTAAATTTATCATGTAACTATATAATAATAAGAATCCACATATAAATTAGTACATGCATTAAAAAAAATACTCTTTGTAATTATAATTGATCTAGTTTATAACTTCAAAATTTATTTATTTATTTATTTCAGAAAAGTGATAATACATTATATATGTTGGTATGATTAAAATATATTTTTATCCAATTGTTTATATAAATAATGTTGTACAATTAAATTATGTCTAAAATTCAAAGTTAATTATAAATATAATCTTTAAAAAAAATTATGTCGTCTCTTATTTTTTTTTGTCCTCTTGTATTTTTAGTGGACTTAGTTGCCACTGGGTTACATATCCATTGTGGCTTTCCTATTGTCTTCAGTAGTATATTTTCTCATATCACCAAGGGCTTTGACACATTTGTGACTATTTGCTTTTATAGATCTTGAAAATTATGATTAACTTCACTATGATGAGAATCAAGATGATTTTAACGATAATGGTATTATATGATTTTTTATGCACAAGTTGATTATATAGATTGTATTAGTTTATTACTATTAATTTATGCATACATAATAATGACATTATTTGAGTGTATTATAGATAATTTTATCTCTCTCCCCATAAATTTATATTTTGATATGATTTTATTAAAGTTATAACTATAAGGGATTGAGATATACTTCCAAATGAACATGAATTTGTGTGAATGTGCTATGATCATTTTATGTAGTTATAAATATTCATGTTTCAATGTAATATGATAGATTATTTATTAGCATGAGGTTATTTTAATATGTTATAACTCTATATGGATTAACCATGTGATTTTTTTAGTTGGTTCTAGATGATATATCTAGGACTTTTGTGGTAGATTACACTATCACATCAACACCTAGATGATTTTTTTAGTTGGTGACTACTCTAATGAAATTTATAGATGATAACATGAAGTGTACTATTTTGGTGCCTATGATTAACTTGGGGCCAAAAGACTCATTTTATTTCTCTTAGGAGCTAGAGGCATGTAGGTGGCTATGGGGATTTTACTAATTCTTATTCTATGTTCTTCAAAGATTAATATGCATGTTGAAATATTCCTCATACTAGATGGGTATGCTTGTTAAGAGATGAGTATATGTTCTTCTATAATATGTGTAGCTTTATATGAGTTGTATTTATGTTTTCATAAGTTGAATACCTTATCATATACCACATTAGCATCTTTCAAAGAATAGATGTAAGACCTAGCATATGGGTATCCTACTATGAGTTGTATTTCATGTTATACTTTTTAATAATGAATGTAATCCTTAGTAGAACAAATGTTATATATATTAGACAATTACCCTAATAAAAATTATATTTTTTATTTTACTTGTTGATAGAAAATAAAGTTTCAAGTAATAATATGTTAGCTCTAGTAGAGGTTATTCCTAATATGGATTATATTTCCTATTTCACATGATGCGACACTATGATGAGATAGGTTTTATTATAATTCCATGAAGTGGATAATGCTTATTTCAACCAACCCTTCAAAAAAATTTATGGATTTCCATAAATATTAGGATGAGATAGTTTTTACAATGTTTCTTAATTAATCTATATATTTATGTTATGATTGGATGAATGATGTATTTGTGTGATTAGACATATATTTATTATTTTTTATGTGATATATTCCTTACAATATACCTAGAAAAGGTATGACCAAGACTTATAAATGTGATTCATTACATGTGTAAAGTTTTTGCAATGTTTCTTAATTAATCTATATATTTATGTTATGATTGGATGAATGATGTATTTGTATGATTAGACATATATTTATTATTTTTTATGTGATATATTCCTTACAATATACCCAGAAAAGGTATGACCAAGACTTATAAATGTGATTCATTACATGTGTAATCAAAAGTGCTTCATGTGTATGATTTATACTACCATGATAGATTCATTAAATTTTGAGAACATTGCCCTAGACATAATTTCACACCATTATTACCATTTATTTTCATCAATAGCTTGACATGTGCAAAAATATGTGTAGGTGAGAGATGTTATCATACCAACTTTGGCATCTAATTTTGTATCTTAGATACTAATGTGTTATATTTTATTTCTTGTATTATATTGTATTGAACTCATCATATACTCATATTAATGTATTTTTACCACCTAGACATTTTTATCACATTATTTTTACTGATATTTTATTATGAAATCTATAATATTTATTTATTTATTTATTTTACTAATATGTTTATATGTATTATGAAATTTTTAAGATTAAATTTTTTTTTTACCATGTATTTAACTTATGATTTCATAAGCACCCATGGTAGGTACAACTTAGATTCAAACATGAAATTCTTTGTGCATACAAGCACAAGTAATAATCTTGAGATATAATAGTTTATCAATATTATTACTATTAATTTATGAACATGTTTGGGTCCATTGGATTTAAAGGTGATAATCATAAATGGTAGAAAGTGAAGGACCAAAAGTTGACCATTAACCCAATTTGTACATATCCATCCCCTCTTATCATAATTGACTTGTTAGCATGTGTGTCACAAATATTGTGTGCTTACTTAACTACATTTTTTTTCATAAATAGTATTTTGACTCCTTCATTGACCTAGGAATTTATGTTATGATAACCTTGATTCAAGAAATTTATCATGATTGATTCATATGAATGCAAAAATTGAGGGAATCCATTTCAATGTCTAAATTTTTAGATTTCTAAAACATCCAAATATAAAATATTCAAAAAGTGTTACATATCTTTCTTCTTTCCAAAATGGGTGTTATCTAGTATTGGAACTTTGGGAGATTCACTAATAATGAACAAATCAATTATTTCCCTTCTCTAAGAAAAATTATGGGGCAATGTGAATTTGTGGCCTAATGATGGGGTAGGAGTTATTCTAGAGCTTGGTGAATGATAACAAATAAAATTATGAGAGTCTTGATAAGTAATTGGTTCATTAGGAAGGGTGGATTAAATTTCTTATTCTTGTGTAGAAAAAAATGCAAAGGTATTTTTGTTATTTCTTCTTGTATTCTCTTCCCATTTTCCCAAATTCTTTAGGTGGCCCATACTTGAGTATGATTGTGATTTTTTGGCTTGTTTCAAGTCATAGATGACAACATTTTATTATATGAGAATCCTATGATAGTAATAAATTTATGGGTCACCTCTTAGGCTTGGGGTATGATGAGAGAAAGATGTTTAATGACATCCTATGAATGTGAGGATACCATATCTCCACTCTACTTAATAATTTTCCATTTTTTCATAAAATATATTTTTTTGTTTTGATGAATATTACAGAAGAAAGAAAATGTGTATGATGAAGTAGTGTTTTCTTGAGTACTATTATTACTTTCATATGAAAGTCATGTTTATGAGCAAAAAAATAAATTACTATTCTTTTGAACCATGATTATTAACTTAAGGGAGATTATGTTCATGATATGAAATAAATTTATATTTGTTGTGTGTTATCTACTATGATAGAAAGTTGTATTTTCTAAGTACTAGATGGTATTCAAAATTGTATATTACAAACATGTTAATAAATAGAGTTAAAATTATGAGAGTTTATTTATAATTGAAGATTTATTATTTAAAATAAATAATATTAATATAGTATAGATTTATATTATATTATTTACAATTAAAGATAGATGTGTATTTATTTTTTAAAACATACTTAACCTATGAAAATTTGTATGTTTTGAAATATTTTAATTATAAAAGTTGTGTGTGTGTGTGTGTGTGTGTGTGTGTGTGTGTGTGTGTGTGTGTGTGTGTGTGTGTGTGTGTGTGTGTGTGTGTGTGTGTGTGTGTGTGTGTGTGTGTGTGTGTGTGTGTGTGTGTGTGTGTGTGTGTGTGTGTGTGTGTGTGTGTGTGTGCAAACATTTATTTTAATAGAACTCCATTTTAATTTTATAAATAGAGTCATAAGATTCATGTTATAATACATATATACTTATATTTAGTGAAAAAAGATACTATTAATTAATGATTTATAGTTTATATGAATGGGATAGGATTGGCTTACAATTATCCTATCTTTAAAGATTTAAACTCATGAAAGGTTAATCAAATAGAGCCCATGATAGCTAATGTTCGACTAGTAACTAATGGATATGTAGACGTAAAAATTGGGGGTACCAATAATACCAATATCAAAGGAAAGGTACTTTAGGCCTATGACATAAATATATCTAGCTAGACCTCTATCTAAGTAATCTACATTGTAAACAAGCAATGTAAGTAGTTGTGAAAGTAAAGTAAAGTAAGGGGGAGGGAAAGGGTTATAATATACAAAATTTGTAAGGTACCATGCTTGATAAATGGAGGTTTATATGACATAAATTTTAATGTGTAAATTCTAAACAATAATATATCCACACTAATCATAAGTGTAGAGAAAACTTAGACAATGATACACACACATTAATTCACTAAGTAAAAAGTATAATTTATCTAATAAATGAAATAAAATAATTAACATAATGTTATAAATAATAATCTTGTTATTCACACCCATAAAATTTTTAAATAGAAACCCTAGTTCTCCCAACCCATTCTAGGCTAGATTTGGCAAGTCTAAGCTCTAATCATTCATCCCCATCACTCTCCTAGTCACTCTTTCCTCACCCATAAAAGCCCCTAACAAGGATGGAAATTAGATCCCTTATTTTGAACTAAGTGAAGGCCCAAGTAGCTAAGGTGTAGACTAAACCTAGGCAACATGTGGTGGTGGTGGAAGTCTCTACAGTGAATAAGGAATTGAACTCATATTTTTGTCCCCACATTGATAGGGGATTTAGTTGTATGGTTTGTAACCCATGTAATAAACCTAAACAGCTATAAGTCATGGTCAAAATAATTTGTTGATTCTACCGTGAATTCACCAACCAAATCATCCCCAAAGCCTCTTAAACCTACATGCTTATTTTTTGTAGTTATATTTGACGAGGAGTAGATTAAAGAGATGATCTTAAAGGAAAATTTTTTCTCATAAAATGGTATTACATGCAGGTTTACAAATCTCTAAACAAATTTCCAGGATCTCTATGCCTAGATTTTAGATAATTAGAAATGCCATATGTATGGTAGCATTTGAATTTACCCTAATTTTAAGATATTTTTTAATGTTGTGTTTGACTACATTGAGGATAAAGAACATATTCAAATATATTTTTTAAATTTGAATCATCAACCCTTAATCATGAAACCTTGAAATTTAAAGCTATAGGCAAATCCCTTGGTAACTTTATATAAAATCACCTAGACACCACCTCCTTTTCTCACACCACCTTTACCATAATACTAATCAATGTTGACACCTCAAAATATCTCCCTAGAATAACTATTATACAATTAGGTGACTACCCATGTTCCCAACCACTTGATTATGAAGGCATGTTATTTCATTACAGTAGTTGATTTAACATAGGTCATTTGACACAAGACTACATCAACTATAGAAGAAAGAAGGAAATGTCCTAGTGGATAAAATTATGCCTACCCACCTCACTATGAACGCTTCTAATTTTGAGAACAGTGTTTATGATTCATCTTTAGATGAGCTTGAGCCTCCCATTCAAAATGAGGGCCCTATTATTTCTCCCTATATACAGGTTGATTCTAAGTTTGATCTATCCACTCCTAATGTTAGGTTGTTGTATTAGTTTTTGGAAAGCTATGTTTAATCTATGTTTATGGAATATACATTATAGATAGAAATACCAAGAGCACAACCAAAGGTCATTAATTTCATGGAATATAAATCTCATCCCTTTAAATCAATCAAATTCCCTATACTAGTACACACTAAAACTATAGAACATAAATTAGAGTCAACCAAAGTTCATAAAAAGAAAAATAGCAAAAGATCCAAATTCCAGTCTTCCATTATGACCCTACATTCAGGGGGGCCCAATGTAAAACTTTTACAAAAGGTAAGGAGTAATTTATATTTCATGGATCAATTTATCTATGAAATATGATGGAAAGATGTCAATTATCCTTTAATGCTTTGTTAAAATACCTATTAGTTGTTTTATTACACTTGGTCCTCTGAGCAGGGCTATTATTTTACATAAGTTATGCATTTTTCTAATGGAAATAAAAGTTTTACAGAAAACTCTATGTTTTTGTTTGGTTTTTTATTGTTGATTGTGTTGTCTCTTTTTCGTAGGTTTTTAATTTGTTGATTATTAGTTATTTTCTTCTTCATGGACAACCTATTGAGGTTCTTTGTCTGATATTAATTATTATATGCTTTTTATTTGGTATCAGGCCCTTCTAAAAAATGCAATTCACCCTATCAAATAAAAAAATAAAAATTTACCTTCAAGTAGAATCATTGGGCCTAAATCTACCCTTTGTATAATGGTAATTTAAAATAGATTTTTATCATCGTGAAGAACTCATATGGTTGGTATTGTAGTTAATAATACTCTTAATGACTTCTCTAATACTCTTAATAATACATCATCCAATTTGATATAGTAAAAATGTCATTAAATAGGCTTTAAAATACACCATACTAATTGATGTAGTATAAGTAGAGTAAAATCAAGAAATAAAAGGTATAATCATAGCGATATTGTAGGATATAAGGAAGTTGATAAAACTACATGGAATAGGTTAGAAGAAGTAGATAAAAATAAAAGTATCAGTAAGTTGGGATGGTAAAAGGGATGATATGATCATGGTAGCACAAAAACATCTCTCACAAAACATGAAATTCATTCCCACCCCTTTCTGGTGCACCCTTTAAGGTGTGCACTAACATACATCAAATCTATACAAGTTCACTGCAAGAGAAAGCATCAGTAAGTAATAATAATGACATATATTTTGTTTATACATATGAACTATTCAATTCTCATCACTTGTCACAATAGTGTTACATGGAATGGCACTTTTGGAAAGAACATAAAAACATAAAAACTAAGCTAAATGAAATGAAATCCATAAATAAATTAAATTAAATTAAATTATATAGAATTAAAATTCATACCTTCACTTACCTTTCTGAATTTATAAAATTCTATGTGTGTAGTAAGATATATAAGGTGCCCAATGTTTGGAATGAAGGGCAAACCTAGAAATAAGATAATATACATTTTTTTTTAAATCTTAAAACCAAAAAATTATCTATCTCTTCAATATTATAAGGCTTCCTTTACTTCTTGGAAAAGGACCTATAAAAATATATTTGGGTAAAAATTGAAGTGAATCTCTTGGTGAATAAATAAAATATTTACAATGATAATGCTAAGTATGATGATGGATGTGGTGTAGTCTTACTATTATCTATAAATTTTAAGAAAATGTATGGTAAAAAAGAACACAAGTTGTGATGATGAAAAATGAATTCAGAACACACTAAATATTATGAAAATACATGTAAAATATAATGTAAAAAATTCATGATTAACAACTTCAATTAATTAATTTCCTAGTGAACGAAACTCAATGACATATGTTAGGGTTTTCTCATGTGATGGAGACACAATAGTGGTGTAAATTACTAAAAATTTTATATCCAATCCTATCAAAAGTGTTACTCCACAACATAAGGTAGACCAAACTATTGATTGGGTCCTAAATTTTAATATCTCTAAGGTGGTAATATAAGATGTAGGGTGGGTTAAGGCAATAAGGTAGGACTACATTAGTCTAAGTTGTAAATGGAGGAAATAGAAGGTTGTGGAGGCTAATCAACTCTCCTTTGTTGGATGTTTGAAAATACAGCAAAGTAAAACATTTTTTCCAAATAAATTCACTCCCTTAGCCATGTTTTAATGAGAACCATTGTAGTAAATCCTAAATTAGGAGAAGATCATGAAAAAGAATGGACTAATTTTATAGTTTACTAGCTTATGGCCTTCTCTCTCATTTCTAAATAAATGGGAAGAATAAAATTTGAAGGCCTTTTTGTAAGGTAATATGCATATTCTACCTTATTTCATGGGTTTTTTCTATTATGTATTTTATGTGTTTTAAGGGTATGAATGTTGTATTCCAAAACTATAAGTCTTAGGATAAGCATTTTCATGTAATGGAACCCTCATACTTCACCCTAATTAAAGAGGTTCTCAATGAAACAACTATTTGGGTAGGTATGCCTCATCTCCCTTTTAAATTTTTCTTTGAGGAAAGCATGAAAGTTATTGGTGATTCCTTATGATAATTTTTATTGTTAGATACCAATACAGTATTTATACATCATGTTATGTTTGACCAAAATCTATCAAATTTAAAAATTTAATTAGATTTTTTAGTGTATATAGATTTCAAAATACATGATAGAACCTAGAAATAGCCTCTCAATTATGAAGGTTTATTATTCATCTATCATATATGCTTCAATATAGGTCACTTGGAGATAAATTGTGGTATGGCTAAGTGAAATAAGGGAGCTTCCTGATGGAATGAGTCTTGTTTTGAGACTAAATCAATTAATAGTGATAGTAAATGTGGTGAGGGAAGAAGTGAATTTCCTCAATATATTTAGGAGTTACTATATTAACAAAAAACAAATGAAGATCTAAATTCATCCTAAGCTAAGCCTTGTGGCTAGTTTTCAAATCACATAGAGGAGACTAAAGTTTCATTAGTGGCATTTTATTCAAAACCCAAAAGTGGATCTTTAGATGTAAGAGAGGTTTTGATGGCCATCAATAACCATCAACCAATTCCTGATTCTAGTGTAACAAGTGTGGCTAGGGTGTCTTTGAATAACGCTCATCCTATTGATTCATTATAAGTCACCATTCCTATATTTGCATATTTAGGGCAGGGTGGGGATTAGATGGTTGTAAATAACAGAAATGAAGGTAATCATAAGAGGGAGGTGGAACTTTTAAATATGAACCTCATATCTAAATAATCAAATGATTTGGGAGGGTCTTAGTTGTGTGATGTTTAAACCTATAACCATTAAATTTGATCCTTCGATCCTGAAAAGATAATTATTTGGTCGAGATATACATGTTGTTTAGTTTTAACCCTCATATTGGTCTGAAATTAGCCTAAACCCTCTCTATAGCATGTGCTCATTATTGCTAGAAGAGTGGATTCATTATGCTTTGATTATTTTTTCTTTTCTCTATTGTAAAAGGGTGGGCCCTTTTCATAACCCAACCTTTACCATTATCAAAAAAATATCAATGTAAGGAAGATAAAATAAAGATATGGAAATAAATAATGTGATCTCATGTAAGATAAGCATGACCAATCAAACATGAATAATACATACATGATTGAAAATCAAAATGTAATTCAAAATGCAATAAAAACATATTAATTCAAACACTAATAAAAACATGTAAGTATGCAAAATGTCCTATGTAAGATAAGTGAAGCCCACAAAAATAAAATGAGAACATGATGGGTAAATGAAAGCAAAAAAGCTCTAAATAATAACAACTCAAAATTAGTGCTCAATGAAAAATGTGTTTAAGGGAAACTCCACCACCTAATGATATGACTGTGAATATAATGGGATGGTGTGGGAAGTGTAGGGTGATGGGTCTTTCTAAGGAAGGTTTGGTCCTCTCCAAGGTTTTACAATGCAACTCACAAAATTATATCTAAGAGGAAGAAATAATAAAATGTGATTATCTAAAATTTATACCCTTCAAGGGTGTATCAGAAAATAAATGATGTCAATAAGGATTCCAAGGTGCCACATGGCTAAGGTGTAAATACTTATTAGGAATGAGCCACTCTAAAAAAGTGGAAAAGGATAAAACCTATCAACATCAAGGACCTAATAGACTCTAAATAATGAACACAAACCTTAGAATAATAAGTGGAGTATATAGATCATCCCTTGAGGGATATATGCATGGAAATAAAAGGATAATACCATCCCATAAAATGTTTCCCACTCCTCAAAACTCCTTAAAGTGTATTTAGTCTAGTTTAGATATTGGGTACTTATATTAAAATATAGGTGATACTCAATAGGAATATATAATGATAATATGAGACCTCCTAACCTAGTGTACTATCTAACCACACCCCAATGTACTTCATCTATATCATGAGGCCAACTATAGAGTTTTATTTTAGACTAATATAGAAGATGTACCAAACATAGATCATGTCTTTTAATGTGATTTAACTTTTACAATATAGTTTTCCTTTTATTTTATTTTTTTCGCAATTATTTTTTATTTTTTCCCTCCTCCAAATGGATTTGGAATGTGAGAAATGGATGAAACAATTATATAACATAAGAGATCTTACATTTGGCCACTATAGATAAGGTCCGAAAGACCATTATGTCTTAAATCTCCTATACCTTCCCACATGCAAGTTTACAATTTAAGATATGATGTATGTTTTCACCAAGTGTAAAAAAAGGAAATATGGGGTTCATGGAATATTCATCTGTATACTAAAGATGATAAAGTGAATAATATCCTTATAGTTGATCATAAGGAGGGAAAACAATGCTTTCAAGGGAGAAGGATATGTTATGATATTAATGTCACTAGTGAGCTTGTACATACCTATAAGGGATTGAGCATAAGCACTAACAAAATTAGTAGTCATCCCAAAAGAAGGAAAAAGTAAATAGTCATCCCAAAATATGGGGAAAGTAATTGAAATCCAAAGAATCATTAAGAGACTAAGGAAAAAATGATTTTAAAAAATAAATATGATATAAATGATATAAATAAAACCCAAATGTGATACCTAAGCTCTACAACACAAACAAATACCAATAGTAAAATTGAAATAAAACCCAAAAGTGATACGTAAGAACTAGAAAGGGGTAAAAAGACTCAAATTAAAAATACCAAAGATTCAAAAAGGAATAAATGGTGTAAGTAGACTATATAAAAATTGGTCCAAGTAAATAAAAATAAAAAATGAAAAGAAACATGAGACAAAATCAAAAAAAAATTATGTTAATGCCTATATCAAAGAAGATCATGGGATATGCATGTGTAGTCTTGGAAAGTTTATTGAAGTTGAATGTCTTTATTTTTAATATGTGAAAAGTTATTACTATTATATCTCATGATAAGAATGGGATACCAAAAATATAATCAAATTAGGATGGCTGGCATAATATGGCCCAAAATAATGTATAAGATCAAATATGGGAATTACAAGATGTCTGAAAGGATGAAATGTTGTCAATGCAAAGCACCCTAATATGCTAAATAATAAAAATATGGTCATCAAAATACCCAAACATGTGTGAAAATAAGATAATAGGAACCAAAATATGCCCCAGAATTTGGTATATAGGTGGATATTAGTTAATCTCAAGATAAAAAAATCTTAAGAATGATGTCAAAATATACATAAAGTGATATTAAGAAAGGAAATACGACATCTAAGACAATATCAGGATATATGGAAGGTGATATAAAAATTTTGTGTACCATATTGGACACATTAATATACTCTAGTTAACTAAAATTTAATTTAAAGGTATCATACGAATAAATAAATTATGATGAAATAAAATAGTCTGCTGAAATGTTACTAAAATGGACTGTAATGACTTAGTTAATGAAGTCTAATAAAGTAAATTGAGTTGTATCAACACATTCTAAGTTATGGCCGATGTAATATATTGAATGTGATAATTATATATTGGCACATTATGGGTCATGTTTCATGTAGTTGTCTGAATATGAAAGAACTATATTGACACATTTTGAGTTATGGTTGATGTCATTATATAAAACTAGTTGTAAGGTAATGATTTCGGGTTGGCCAATACCTTTGAAATTAAGTAATAGTAATGGTGATTTGGATGTATCATGCAGTTTTTAAGAATGATATTTAAGAATATAAACATAAAATGGATGACAAAAATATCGTATATAATGTGTCATGTGGTACATATTTAGATTTGGTGTTCTTCATAAACTAATGAAATATTAAAGATGTGTTTAATCTAAGCTAAGGTTTTATGCCTCATCCTTATAAGGCCTTATGTGGTTTGGGTATAGTGTGAGTATAAATAAAGGTAATGATAATCATCATTGTTTGATTTATTGGGATATATATATAAATCTTAATATGGATCACTACTAAAAACATCCACTATCATGCTCGAATATTCACCCTAAATAGAATCATCATAATAGATGGGGAAATGTGATATTAATTTTGAACCATGTAGGAAGTAATAAAGTTTGGCAAACTATGATCCTCATAACGATGATAAGGATGATAGGGAGGAACATTAGGGTCTTTACCCCTATAATAAGGATCATGAACTTCATAAAGAGGGAAATAATCATGGGGATATTTTCCAATGATAAAATCATCAAAAGTGATGCCATTAGCATCCTCATATTAAATTTAATAAAGAGTAATATAAATATAATTTAGGGTGAATTTTACTGTATAATATTCATTAATTCATGAATATACAATTTTTGGAAATTTTTTTTAGCAATTTGGAGGCCTAGTTCATAGGACCTAGTTCCCTAAAAAATTATAATGTAAAATATTTTATGGGTCATCTCTCCAAATTTTTACAATAAATTTTAAGGTAACCATCCAATTCTGTGTGTGTGTGTGTGTGTGTGTGTGTGTGTGTGTGTGTGTGTGTGTGTGTGTGTGTGTGTGTGTGTGTGTGTGTGTGTGTGTGTGTGTGTGTGTGCGCGTGTGCGTGTGCGTGTGCGTGTGCGTGTGCGTGTGCGTGTGTGTAATTGGATGGTTACCCATAGAATCATATTTTATTTATGTATGTATGTGTGTGTGTGGTTACACAGACACACACACACACACACACACACACACACACACACACACACACACACACACACACACACACACACACACACACACACACACACACACACACACACACACACACAAATGAAATATGATTCTATGGGTAACCATCTAATTATTATTATTTCATTAAAGAAAACCATATGAGTATATCAAACAAGTAACTATTTGGTAAAGGAAATCATTTGGATGCACCATATTAGTAACCATCTAAATGAAACATTTACATAAATGATAAAAAAATTCTAGTTTCTTCCTTCCTACTACTGATCAGCTAAAATCTTACTACCCATGCCACTATGTCACCAACTAGTTGTTTTTCACTACCACCAATTGGTTGTAGTTTTAATACCACTGAATAATTGTATACTTATTATAATTGATTGGTTAAATACCTCATATCATCAATCAGTTGCATAATTCCTCCTATTGACTAGTTGTATACATCAAAGGACCATCTAATTGCATTATGCTAAAACCAACTGGTTGTATCACTCAACCTAGCCTAGTACTAATAGCCATCCATCTAATTCACTTACAATCATGTCATCACATCGTTTCTTGTTATTTTATGTATAGTAAAATGCATCTGGGGGTAATGGTAAAAGGACATGTCAATTATCATGAAAATTAAACATATTATCTTATTTTATAGATCCAAATAAGGCTCACAATCTAGTATGGACTCATCATATAGGTACTTATTAAGATTTTTTATTAATTTACAGTAAATTCTCATTTTAAATATCAAAAATAATATTAAAACCCTATTACATGCATTAATCACTCTTGATAATGATTTTATTCGATAACAAGAAATTAATCAAAATAACATGTCACCACTTGAATATTTTAATGATGATGCCATGCCACCACTCAAAGACACTCCTCTAGGTTTAGATGAAAATGATGATGAAATTCAACTACTAAAAGATATTTTTGGTTCTTATCAAACACCAACTTTAGTTGAAAATTCCACTCATAAATATTTGTAAAGGAAAATAAGTAGATGGAAAATAGCAAGGCCTTTTAAGGTCAAATGGGAAATAAAATATCCCTTCATTGAAGGTATAGGTCAAAAAATAGTAATGATACTCAAACAAAATGCAGTTGTATAATATGTAATTGGAAACTAAGAAAGTAACACAAAATTAAACTTAAGTTGGACACGGTTGAGAAACATTTTGAAAAAATATGTGTCAATGAAGCACACGAATGAACAAATAACAATAACACATAGATGGATAAATATAGAGGAATGCATACATGTAAGATATGCACATGACTATGAAAATGATCATAAACATCAAATACATCTTATTGAGATAGGGGAAATAATCAAATATACTGGTAAATATAGGTACATGTGTATCATGCCCATTTATGGGAAATACATATTAAATCTAGACATAATAGTAATATTTCCA
>JARHVA010003377.1:1382500-1530000 GCA_037957365.1 Torreya grandis | reverse complement strand
AATCATAAAGAAATACTAGTGGAAAAAAGATATTCACAATAGCCTGGGGTTGATTACAATGAGACATTTACTCCAGTAACACGTTTAGACACCATGAAAATAATACTTGCAATAGCAACTCAAAACAAATGGCTAGTTTACCAAATGGATGTGAAATTGACTTTTTTTAATGGTTATATTGAAGAAGAAGTTTATGTGGAGCAGACACCTGGGTATGAGGTTTTGGGTCAAGAAGACAAAGTCTACAAACTAAAAAAGGCACTACATTAGACTCAAGTAAGCCACAAGATCATGGTATAGCAGAATTGACTCTTATCTTTTACAAAATGGCTTCAATAGGTGTAATAGTGAGGCTAAATTGTTTACCAAAATGAATGAGCAAGGTGAGATCATAATTGTTTGCTTGTAATGTTGATGATTTGATATTCACAGGTGATTTGTAAATTTATTTGTTCAAAGGAACTATGAAAAAGGAGTTTGAAATCATTGATTTAGGCCTCATGAAGTATTTTCTTGACATTGAGGTAAGCCAAAGTGATAATGGTATATTCATCTCCTAGTATAAGTATACAAATGAAATTTTGAAAATGTTTGATATGACAAATTACAAATCAGCGCCAACACCAATTGTTACATGATTGAAATTAAGTAAGGATGATAAAGGAACCAACATTGATCAAACATTGTATAAAAGACTTGTTGGCAGCCTCATGTACTTAATAGCCACAAGGTCTGACATAATGTGTGCAATTAGTCTTATCTCAAGGTTCATGGAGTCTTCAAAGGACTCTCATTGGCAAGCAGAGAAGAGAATTCTCAAATATGTGAGTGGAACAAAGAACTATGGTATTTAGTACTCGACATTAAATGATTTCAAGCTCATAGCATACACTAATAGTGATTACGCAACTAGCATTGATGATAGGAATAGCATATCTAGTTATGTTTTTCATTTTGTAATAGGTACAGTTTCATGAGATTCAAATAAACAACCAATTATTAATCTTTCATTATTTGAAGCAGAGTATGTAACTAACACAAGTGCATCATGTCAAGTACTTTGGATGAGAATAATTTTGAAAGATCTAAGGCAAGGACAAAAAGAGGCAACAAATATTTATTATGACAACAACTCAGCTATAGTATTGTCAAAGAATCTAATTTTGCACAAGAGAAGCAAATATATAGACACAAGATATCACTTCATTATAGAATTAATCAATAACATGATTCTTTTTTATGATATTTGAAGGTCTAAAAATCAGTATGCAGATATCTTCACCAAGGCATTAGGGAAATAAATATTTGTGTTTCAAAGAGATTGTTTGGGTATCAAAGAATAGGGTAGTTGTGATTAAGGGGGAGTGTTGGAAGGTAATCCCAGCTACTTATAATGAATTTAGTAGATAGAACATTATTTACTCTTAAATTTTTAAGTCCTTCTAAAAGACTGATCTATCTTTCTTCCATGCCTCCATTCCACTCTCGTATACCTTGTAATTTTTTATTATTTATTATGTATTGTTACCCATACTTCTATAGTCCCTTCTCCATTGTATCTTATTAATTTATTATGCAGGGAAGTCTCTCAGAGGTATGGTCTCTTCTCTTGCATATGAAAAAGAGCAGACTTTTTTTGTCAATTTTAGTTTGTTGTCAAGTCTAGCATAGAATAGTTTTTAGTTTTTACATGTGTGTTGGGTACATTTGTTAAAAAATAGAAGTGTAGTGGTTGTTGTTTTATGATACATGTTGAGTGTAGTATAATTAGCTTTATAATGCTCTATTTTTTAGATGTATGAGTAGCATCTCTAATATATATATATGTGTGTGTGTGTGTGTGTGTGTGTGTGTGTGTGTGTGTGTGTGTGTGTGTGTGTGTGTGTGTGTGTGTGTGTGTTTTGTGTGATAAAATTGCATACAACATCCATTTATATAATCTCTAATTTTTGGTTTTGTTAAAAAAGGTGTATGCAAATGTAAAGAGCTATAGCTCTCTATTTTTCTCTTTATCCTCTGCCTTTTCCTTCAAATGATGGCTCGTGTGTGTGTGTGTGTGTGTGTGTGTGTGTGTGTGTGTGTGTGTGTGTGTGTGTGTGTGTGTGTGTGTGTGTGTCTGTGTGTGTGTGTGTGTGTGTGTGTGATAAAATTGCATACAACATCCATTTATATAATCTCTAATTTTTTGGTTTTGTTAAAAAAGGTGTATGCAAATGTAAAGAGCTATAGCTCTCTATTTTTCTCTTTATCCTCTGCCTTTTCCTTCAAATGATGGTTCTTGTGTGTGTGTGTGTGCGTGTGTGTGTGTGATAAAATTGCATACAACATCCATTTATATAATCTCTAATTTTTGGTTTTGTTAAAAAAGGTGTATGCAAATGTAAAGAGCTATAGCTCTCTATTTTTCTCTTTATCCTCTACCTTTTCCTTCAAATGATGGTTCTATGGATTGTGATTCACATTTAATGTTGTTAATGAGGTAAAACATGGGGTTCACAATTGATTTGGTAAATGTGCAAACTCATATGTGGTTCAGGGTGGGTGACCCTCAACTATGGTAGTGGCGTTGTCCAAAAAAATAAAATAAAACTAAAAAGGTAGAAATATGTTAATCATGGAGGGTGATAGATTCTTATGGATATTAATGATGTCATTAGGTTTAATCTAGAAGGTTATGTAATAATTTTTTAAATATTTATTGATTGTCTAAATATTCAATTTAAAATTAAAGAATGAGAGGGTATCATTTTATATTGTGTCAAGTTTTTAAATATCATAATATAAAGGATTAAACTTGGTGCAAAGATTCTTATATATTTTAATATTTGAGTTTAATATATATTTATTATTAAAATAATATATTTTATGTATGTATGCATGTATGTAAGTATATGCATATGTATATATGTGTTTGTATGTATGCATGTATTTTGATAACAGAAATACTTTTGGATAGGAGTTATGAACCAATTTAGGACATAATGAGGAAGCTCAGATCTCCTTTAAAACCATCACAAATGGTTATAAACAACCTCACTAATATCATGGATGGGATGGCATCATCAACAACACCAATATTATTAAAATAATACAATGTATATAATCAACGTGTGCATAAAAAATCATATAATACCATTATCATTAAAATAATCTTGATTCTCATCATAGTGAAGTTAATCATAATTGTCAAGATCTATAGAAGCAAATAGTCACAAATATGTCAAAGCCCTTGGTGATATGAAAAATGACACTACTAAAGACAATAGGAAAGCTACAATGGATATGTAAACCAATGGCAACTAAGTTCACTAAAAATACAAGAGGACACAAAAAAATAAGAAATGACATAATTTTTTTTTAATATTATATTTGTAATTAACTTTGAATTTTAGACATGATTTAATTGTAAAACATTATTTATATAAATAATTACATAAAAATATATTTTAATTATACCAACATATATAATGTATTATCATTCTTCTAAAATAAATAAATAAATAAAATTTGAAGTTATAAACTAGATCAATTATAATTACAAAAAGTCTTTTTTTAATGCATGTACTAATTTCTATGTGGATTCTTAATATTATATAGTTACATGATAAATTATAAAGATAAATTTAATATTAATCAATCATAAATAATAATTTTCAATAATATCATGACATTTTCAATGGAATATAGGTAAATTGGTTTGATTGTGTTCAGTCTCATCCAGGTTCAAATCTCATAAGACATGTTTGATCAGTTGTGGTTGTTGGAGATGTTTGAAAGGTTGGAGGCACTAATGATATTGGTGTTGTTGATGATACCATCCCATCCATGATATTAGTGAGGTTGTTTATAACCATTTGTGATGGTTTTAAAGGAGATTTGAGCTTCCTCATTATGTCCTAAATTGGTTCATAACTCCTATCCAAAAATATTTCTATTATCAAAATACATGCATACATACAAACACATATATACATATGCATATACTTACATACATGCATACATACATAAAATATATTATTTTAATAATAAATATATATTAAACTCAAATAATAAAATATATAATAATCTTTACACCAACTTTAATCCTTTATATTATGATTTTTTAAAAACTTGACACAATATAAAATGATACCCTCTCATTCTTTAATTTTAAATTGAATATTTAAACAATCAGTAAATATTTAAAAAATTATTACATAACCTTCTAGATTAAACCTAATGACATCATTAATATCCATAAGAATCTATCACCCTCCATGATTAACATATTTCTACCTTTTTAGTTTTATTTTATTTTTTTGGACAACGCCACTAACATAGTTGAGGGTCACCCACCCTGAACCACATATGAGTTTGCACATTTACCACATCAATTGTGAACCCAATGTTTTACCTCATTAACAACATTAAATGTGAATCACAATCCATAGAACCATCATTTGAAGGAAAAGGTAGAGGATAAAGAGAAAAATAGAGAGCTATAGCTCTTTACATTTGCATACACCTTTTTTAACAAAACCAAAAATTAGAGATTATATAAATGGATGTTGTATGCAATTTTATCACACACACACACACACACACACACACACACACACACATGTAGTGATAACATCAATACATCTTATTGAGATAGGGGAAATAATCAAAACCCACTTTTGAAAAGTTATGCAATCCAATATAAAGTCCAAATATATATAGTTCTCTACTATACATACCACATTTTAAAAAAGGATGGACTTATTTCTAATTTTTTAGATTATAAGATTTTATTTCAAAATAATGGATTTCTTGATATTACACAATCACATTGGCCAAATAGAAGTGCTTGGGAAATGAAAAAATGTATAGCAATGGTTGAGAAGGAGGATTTAAAATAAAAACTTTAAAATTCACTGTTTATATCACTGTCCATTGATGAGGTAATAAAAGGTAAAAACACATCATGTTTTTTCTTGCATGTTTATACTTTTGATAACTATTTAAGGCAACCTCATCTAATATTTATTCATAAAATGGAAGAAAATTATAATGTTGAAAACTTTCACAAATTTTTTGTTTCTAATTTGAGATCTAAAGATGGGATGGATGGTTATGCAATAACTACCAAGTTGGTGTGTGTTGGTGGTGATGGTGCATCACTAATGTGTGGGCATAGAAATGGTCTTTGATTTTGACTTCAAATAAAAAAATGCCCCATATATAATTCTAATTTATTGCATGGCTCATAGGATGAATATTACATCTAAAATTTTTACCACATTTGGTAATATCATAAAAGTGGAAGAGCTCATTCATGACTTCCATGATTATATGTCAAGTAGTCCAAAAAGACTTTTGAGTTCTGAAAATTTTCAATTGGAGTGATTTATGGTAAAAAACTATTGAAAGATGTTAATAAAATATGAATTTGTGTATGGGCCTGCATGCAAAAATTTTGAAGAATATCCATCATTAGTAGATTTTATGTATAAATATTGTATATAATTTGACAAGGTGAAAGATTTATTGTATTGTTAAAAAAATTTGGAAAAATTACTGGTATTATGCATAATTTTTTGAATGTTGAATGAAATCAATTTTTTAATAAAACATGTTTTGTATATATACATATATATGTTTAACTTTATACAATTGAGAAAATGAGTATGTCAATCTCTATATATATTATACACGTCGAATGAAAACTTTCAGGAAACTATTTTTATAAGTCATCAAATTTTAATAAATTTTAAGAATCCTAAAACCTATATGAAATTCAATAATGATTACCATCTTTGTGTCATAGTTAATGGGAAAGAGATACCAATGCACACTTTACACAAAAGACTTGATTTTGTGGTAGCTAAAAGTGAAAAAGTGCTTGTAACATGTGTTCTATATAACACTATTATATCTAAAATGCAGATAAAACTGAATAGATTTTTTTTTTTAAATCTAATATAAAAGATCATTTTCAAAGGGATGATGTTTTAGAGGCCATAAGAGTTGTGAACCCCATTTTTTTGGAACATTGATAATGATCAACGGATGATAAATTTATTTCAAAAATGCATGGGTTCTCTTATTAAGCATTTCAGTAAATCTATAGAGGTCAATGATGTTGAAATTAAAGGTATTTTGTAAAAAAAATTACTGGCATTTCAGTCAACACATTTTAGAATTACTATGATTGATCAGTATTGGTTTCTATGTGAATTAACATAAAATGGTGAAATTACATGACTATAGAAAAACCTTTATCCTAGTATCATCTTGTAGGAAAATATTAGTCAATATTTTTTATTATATGATATTTTTCAAATAGTGATTTTAAGCTTAGTGAAAGATGAAAGAGTATTTAGTGAATTATCTTTCATTAAGTCAAAATTTTGAAAAAAATTGGATAAAAATCTAGAGACCTACTTGAGATTGTATGTTTCACATTAACTTGTGGATATGTTTTCTTATGGAAGAGACATGTTAACATGAATTTCTCTTACTAAAAGAAGAGGAATCAGTAATATGGTTGATGTAAATATTGAGACTGAATATTGCACTAACATGGTAGATGAAAATGTCACTTATGATGCTCAAGTTTCTCTATTTTTTTTGCTACCCATGTTTTAGTTTTATATTTATTACATTTTTCATTTTTTGAAATTCAATTTCATATCCTTTTTGCTATTGTAAAACATTTGAAACATTGAATTAAAACAAATTGATAGAATCATGATTTTATTAATATATGTTTTCCAAAACTTTATCCATTATCCATGCAACTTTTCCTTTATGTATTTGGTTCTTCAAATGGGTCAAATTTTCTTTGTACTTTTTAGTATGGTATTTTTAAATATCTTTTTATTAATTTTGAAGAAATATTAATTTTTGATATTTTAACACAATATTAATAGTTTGTACATTAAATTATATCTTTAAATGATGAATACTAGTACCATAACAAAATAAATTAAGAAGAAAAAAAATAGAATAAAAATAAAATAAAGCATAGAGCATAGTATGGGTCTGAATACACAAAACATATTTATGACAATCAATAAAAAAATGTGTTTTATTAACCTTTCATGTGTTATTTAAGTACTAAATTGATTTTCAAAGTAAGGTAGATGTTGGGAGAGTTTAATCCAATCTCTAAAGTTCTAAAATAAGTCTCAAAGTTGGAATTTCTATTAACTTTTCATTCACTATTTTTACAAAGTCAACTGACCCTAACCTAGGGTTTGACACACTAAAAACCTCATACAAATAAAATGAACCCTTAATATGGATACAAGATTATTTTAAATTTATAAGGTGTCTAAGAATTAATTTAAATAACCATTTAAAAGGGTTGTAGACCTAGTTGTGAAGGAGTCTACCTTGAAAAACTTGTTTATTGTGTTTAACAAGAATCAACCTTGGAGAATGTTGGAAACATGTTTATTGAGTTAAAAAAAAATTATATTAGTGAAATAATCTATTGAAATCATAATATTTATTATTTGATCCAAATACGAAGACAAAAGATGTCTACAAGCCTATTGAATAAGAAGACCTGATTGAGAAGAAAAAAGACCTTATTGAATGTCTATGTCATTATATCTCCATATCAATAATTTTAAATTGATAAAATGTCAAATAAAAACTCAATAAATAATTTTACCATTGGATATGATTAAATCATCATGAAAAAAACATAATCAAAACTTTCAACTCAAAACCAAATGTTTTACTCAATCCATGTCAAAGACAATAATCAAGTTTCCATTAACAAAGAAGCTAACCATAAGTATTTCCTAGATTCCAAATACATAATGATTCCATACAAGAATAAAATACTTAGTTCCTAATAAAAAATGAATTTATAAATAAATTGAATGATCAAATGCATAAAAAAATATTTTCCGTTATCTATAAGCATGATTGGCACTAAGGATAATGCTATGAATAGGAAAGAAACATAGCTAAGAGTAAAAAATGATAAATTTTTTAACATGATCATAATTGAATAATATGAAATCACATCACATTCAAATTTATACTCAATCCGAATCTATAGTAAAAAATATTTGCATTCAACTTAGCCATGAATACAATCAAAATGAGATCATGCTATCTAAACTACATCAACTCAGAATATACAACACAATTGAGTATAGCTAAGATGAAACATGAATTTACTTAATCATATAATGCATATAATAATTAAAATGAACCATAACTTAGTGCAATAATGATGCAGGAGCATTTGCAATGGCTACCTGAAGACAAGTCATGTTTAAATTCGAATTTCAAATTATTGTATTTTCCCTCCAAATGAGGAGTAATTGTAAATAAAATAAAAGTAAAAAGAAAATAGTTGGGGTTGTTGAGGTAATAATGGAGGAGTGGTTGAAACTATTTCAACCTTAGTATGTTGTTGTAATTGAAAAACTATTTTTGTTTTAGAAGCCCAAGTTGGGCATAGAAGTTAGAGAGGAAGTTCTAAAAAGTGAAAAAAAAAAAAAAAAAATCAGAGAGAAAGAGAGCAAGACGCAAAAAAAGGGAGGTAGGACCTCCTTTGGAGAGAGGAAGGATAGAAGGCATTCCTCTATGGCCATGCATCTGCAAAAGGTAAAAATTAAAAGAAAAATGAAAATGTTATGAATGAGAGGGAGAATAGAGGGACGTAGAAGGAAGGAAGGCGGCCAGGATGTTGGCCAAGGCCATTAAGAAAGAGAAAGAAACATTGTTGTAAGAAGAGGAGACTTGTTTTGACCACATCAATTGGTATGTATTTGTGTAAAAATAAATTTGATTCTAGTGAGAGTGTATAATGAACGTGTAGTATTCTATTCCAGACTATTCATATTTATTAGGAATGTCAACACCTTCTCGCCAGGATATTTGTAATACATTAGAAATCACAACCAAGATATTTGTTGTTGTTATCTAAACATCCTTCTGTTTATATATGGTTGTCAACTCCGATTTGGGACTGCGCACTCATCCTTTGATGATTGATGCATAAAATTCATTATTCTATTGGTTGAATTTTACTGTGCTTTGTATGCACAAGCTGGATACCTTTTGTTTTGGGCTATGCTGTTAAAATCGTGGCTGGGCAGAATTCATATAGCTGCTAAAAAGCTTGAACATCTACTCCATTAAGGTAAGCCTTGACTTCAGGTATACCAGATCCGGCAGCAGCTGGAGCAATATAAGCACATAGCAATGCTGATGAGAGAGCCAAAATCAAATTAGAGTTGGAAAATACTACAAAGGCTTGCATATACCTTTTTTTTTAGCATATGGTTGGAGGTGACAACAAATTTGTACCCAGCTATGTTTTCAACTGCTAAATTGTTGAAAAACCCAACTAGCCTAGTGATAACGCCAATCAAAAAGGCCAGAGTCCACTTCAAGATAATGTACTGAAAGATTTGGATCCATGACCTACTTCTCCAATCATGGTTGAATAGATCATTCTCAATAATCTCATAATCCAAGCTCTCAATAGGAGAAACATTGGCACCCACAATTGCTAGTTGTGATGTGTTACCAATCAAAGACCCTCTGAAAGTCGTTCTCCTCTTAATCAGAGGCTCGTGAACATGATTTTTTGCATGACCCAATTCTTCGCTCTCAATATCCCTAACCACATCTTCATCATCCATTACACTACCCATTTATTCAACACACCCAAATCATAAATCCTTCTTACATGGGTCTGATTCTGACGAACTATAGAAATGGAGGATTAAATGAACTTGTTGGCTAATTCATCGATCCATAAGACAATATGTACATTTCTCTAGTGAGAACCCCACTTTTGTCATTAGATTACTTGGAATGAAATGGAATGCATGTGACATCAAATAATGTCATATATACACAGTTGTGCCTGCGTGCTATGTGTGCGGGGGTGGTCTTCTTATCTGCCAAAATGATGACAACAGAAATTTCAAATGAATTTCTGGGTTGGCTAGTGAATAGCAAACAAATGCTGAGAATTATGATGGGTATTCAGTAATTGTAGTATATTCAATGTTTAGACTTTTCAACAATATTACAACGTATAGGCAACTAATGTTTTGTATGGAGGCATAGCTGAGCCAGGAGAGATATACTACGCCTATAGTTTAGCCCTGTTAGCAGAATGATGGTCAGCCTTACATCAAATAAGAGTATTCAAAACATAATAAACTTTTGCTTGAAACATAACATTACATTTAAAACTATTGTTTGAAACATAACATTGTCATTACAAACATAATAAATTATTGTTTGAAACATCATAAAATATCATTCTTTTTTGGGAGACCCTTCATCCACTTCTTATGTGTTTTATTTTGGAATCAATGCCTCAACTTGTTCAATATCATTCTTTAGAATTCTTGCCCTAAAAATATCCTCTCCAGTAAAATTGATATTAGTAATATTTTCTCTTTCCTCATTTTAGGATATGCATCTATTTTTTACTTTAATAAAATATTAAAGTCCATGCCATGCTCTTTAATTAGTTTTTTTAAGGTGTTGTTCTATTTTCTTAATAACGCAAGCTTTTCATTGAATGTAATTTTGCATTTAAACCTTTTCATGCATTTTTGAAATGCACATTAAGGATTTGTGATTCTTTTTTTAAATTTGTACATTTTAATTATAATTTAAAATTAAATATAATTAGATAAAAATTATAATAACTAAAATATATTTGTTAAAAATGATGATCACTTAGTAAATCTTTTTATTTCTTTATATTGGAAATGATGAAAATTTTGTCTCTTATCCATTTGTTGAAGTGAGCTTGGGTTTCTATATTCAAAAATTTTAACTTATTTAACATAGTACCCAAAATTTTGGCATTATAATATTTCGTAATTGAAATTAACCTAGATTTAGTTGAATTGAATAAAGTGTCAACCTTTATGGGTTCAGTTTGCACAAGAAAAAATAAATTAACTCTTTGGGACTAGTTGTAAAAATGAACATTTATTTCCTTGATCAATACTTTTATCCTTAACTCCCATACTTTTAAATCATTCATATCATCGATAACAAACTCCTTAATATTTTAAATTACTTTTTTTAACAAAATATTATTTAATATAAAATAATTAATGTCATCATCAAACATTTCCAAATTGTCAATAGTGGGTCTGCTATAGATGAAGAGGTAGAAGGTGCTTCTTGAACTTGTACACTTGCAACTTGAATAAAATCATGTGGATTAAAATCACTAGTAGCTAGGTACCCACTTTCAATCCCAATATATTCCTCATCTAGATCAATATAATGTAAGAATATTACTCCTAATATGCTAGATACACCACTGAGAGAAAAATTAAGGAACTCATAACTTGACTTGATTGTAGTGTTCTTCTACTTTACGAAAGAAATCATATAATTTTCCTTTAGCCCAAATTTGGTTGGGTAGTGGCAGTGGTGCCATTTTTTTATTCACAGTTGTAGGGTGCCCTACAAAAAGAAAATTTATTTGAAATGGTAAATTAATAAACAAAATTTAATGTTAATTTGAAATTTAATAATTATGACATGGAGTTGGAAAGAGTATGTCTTCCCATCCACGTGTCTGATTAGAGTTAGAGTGGTGGTTGCATCTACAAAAGAGTAAATAATTCAGTTAATAAATTCTCTAATTTAAAAAACATTAAATCAAAAATAATAAGCTGGAAAGTAAACACCCTTGAAAATGTTGTTAAAAATATTGTGGCACTTGAAATTAGGGGGTTTGTTGTATGCCTTCAAATATAACGACTTCAAAGTTAATTGCAAAAAATAAAGAAAAAATAAAATAATAAAAAAAATCATAATGTATCATTTATCTTTGAAATTTGGAAGTAGTAAAACCTACAAGTGGATATGATTCTGAATAAGGCCTTGCACATTTATAAATTCTAAATGATTGAAACATTAATTCTAAAGACTTAAAATCTCTAGAACCCTCAGGGACACAATGTCCTTTTGATGCATCTTGTCTTCTTGTGATAAATGCATGAATTCTTAACTATAAAAAGTAAATAAATATTACATTTTAAATTTGTAAGAACATATAATAAAATAAAATAGTTAGCAAATTAATTTGAATGTTACACTAACTAACATTTTCATCATCAAGGGGCAAAGAATTTGTGATCATTTTTTGATGGAGCATTGTTAGAATTACTATTTTCTATAGGTCATATAAATCCTCATAGTACAAGGCCAGATTAAAATTGGTACAATAAATTATACAACTATCATTACAAATAGCATAATTCAACTCCAATCTAATCCCACTATAAATAAATGTTCACAAGTCAAATTTTAAACCCACAATATTATGAATAATTCTACAACAACCAAAAAGAGAATGTCTATTGGTCTTCCCCATAAAATTATTATGGCTCAAAAAAATTAGATAATGGCTTTTAGAAATAGGTTTGATATTTTTTCAATTTGCCTCCCCCTTCTAATCTAACTATCTGCAATGAGAAGGAAAAAAATGTGATTAGTACATTACTAAAATGGCATGACACATTAAAAAAAATTAAATTTTATATTTGAATAATAAAGTTATAGATATTAGTTAGATTGATTTACAAGTTATAGGCAGACTCCAAATTTTTTTTTTTGAAATTAGTTAACATTGATTTTGTAATAATAGAGTTGGTATTTTAGTGTGGCATTCCTATCAAATTATGGATATTTGAAGGAGATGTACTAGAGGAAATACGTTTCAAGTTGACACAAACATTAAACCTTGTATTGCTATTGTCATAGATAGACAATAGAGATTTCATCAAGTTTACATTTATTTCATAGTGAGGCAAGTATACCAGGCCTCAAAAACTCCACTTGGAAATCCAATCATTATATGTATCTTGTTTTTTAAATTGATTGATAATGTCAAGACACAACAAATTCTTGAAAAATGTATTTCTCTATGCTAAGGGATGTCATAGTAGTTGAATCCATGTCATAGTTGTCGATCAGTCCATGTCATCGTTGTGCTACTATGGAAAATGCAAGGAGAGAAAATGCAATGAAATAAAATACCTATGTAAAAGTGTAAAAATGAGGGTGAAGTGGATATTTATAAGATTTGAAACACATGTCAAATGCATATAGGCATCACCTAAGGCACTCAATTTCATAATGCATCTAGATGACACCTAAGGCACTCAGTTACATGATGCAAACAATAGGTATTTAAACCAACCAATTGTGTTATACATTTGATCAGTTTAGATTATCGATCGATTGTACCATGGAGCCAACCAGCCATTATTGTTGATCAGTTGCATACTGCAACTAACCAATCATTATTGTCGATCAGTTGCATGATGCAACTGAACAATCATTATTTTCAACTGGTTGCATGATGCAATAGAATGGTCATTATTTTTGACTGATTGCATGATGCAAGTGAATGGTCATTTCTGCTAACCGATTGCATGATGCAACTAACTGGGCATTGTTGTCAACGAGTTGTATAGCATAACTAGCCGATAATCAAAACTAACTAGTTGCATAACACAACCAATTAGTTGTATAGAAAACCAAAAAAAACTAATTTTATTGGTGTGGTTCATGTCTCATCCCATTGGATTCACTAACACACCTATAAATTCATCATCACTATGTTATAGATATCTATAGATTTGCCAACGAAATCTAAATAAATTTCTCATAAAAACTTGAAAGTTACCGTGATATCTATATAATTTAAAATACCCAAAAATCTCTACCTATATATATAATTTTACCAAAATAGTTTATATATATATATATATATATATATATATATATATATATATATATATATATAATCTTACACTTATATTATTTAAATGATAAAGATCATTTGAAAACATCAGAAAAAAACTAAATATTAAAATATTATATAAATAAAAAATAAAAAATTTGACTAATGAAATTTAGAAAATTTCATGGCGAAGACAAACCAAATGTAAAGTAATCACTTTTAAGGGTGAAACATTCAATAGGACAGACTAGCTGCTCCCTAATAAAATATAATCTCCATATTAACTACAACAACACGAATGTTTGAAGATTGAGCAGATCTTAAAATTGTTTATAATTTGCTTAACCTCATTCTCGAAAATCAGCACGGTTCCATATCGATGAGTTCGTTATGTAACTGTGAAATCAAAGTCTTACAGTTAATTCGTTCCAATTCCTTCGCATATAATAACTAAAGCCGGCCTACAGTTTTCTTAAGTCGGACTGGTCCTCGCTTGCATCGTACCTCTGCCTAAGATTATTCCAACCTCTTTTTTTCCCGGGCAATAATTAGTATCGAGTTTAGAGACAAAGACCTTTGTCAATTTAACCATAGAGATTAATCAACTTTGTCGATTTACGTTTACGAATAAATCGACTTCTTCGATAAAAATAATCTCGTATCATTTTATTATCCTGATTTTGGGAACAATGACGAATATTGAAGAGATTTCCAAGGATTCAAGCCCAGGTATCAAAGCATACGTTGTATACTTTGAGCCTGATGACGATGTGGAAAACTCAAGGGTTCCCATGGAGTTTGAGGTGGATGAGAGATACGAGCTTTTATATCCATTGGCGTGTGGAACATTTGGATTAGTGTGGTTGCAGCGAGAGACAAGTCTACAGGATTGGAAGTGGCCATAAAGAAAATAGCACGAGTTACGACTGACTATTTTCAAGGGCAGAGTGCCATTCGGGAATTACAGATTCTTATTCAACTCAGGCATCCGTTTCTTATCGACCTAAAGTCGGTGATTGCGCCCCACGACAGAGAACATTTTACCCACCTTTATATCGTGATGGAAAAGATGCAGTCCAATTTGAGAGACTTTATTAAACAACGAAGCGAAGAGGCTGGCCCTGAAGAATCCGGGAGAATTCCCAACTTTCACATGAAATTGCTTATGAACCAGGTGATTTCATTTGTTTTTTTATTGGTTTCAGGCTGCGTTGGCTTTGGATCAATAAAATATATTTATTTATATGATATTATTAGATTTTTTTAATACCCTGTTGGTGTTTAAAACATACATATGATTAGGCACAACAATACCAAAACAGTCTTAAAAATATGCACGTCAAAATAAAAGGAAAAGTGAAACCCACCAATCGTAAAATAAATATATAATTTTTATGTTTGTAAAAAAATAGTAAAATAAATCATTACACATTTGAATATGATATAGGTTTCAAGAATGATATCTAATTTTTTAATGTATACTATATCTAATTATCTTATGTATGTTAGTATGTCACAATTTAAATAACTAAAATTTGTATTTATATTAATGTCATTATTTAAATAACTAAAATTTGTATTTATTATTAATATTACAATTTAAATAAATAAAATTTATAATTAATATTAATATTAAAATTTAATATGATATAGTTACTAAATTTATTTTGTATATTAATATTATTTTACATTTTAATTAAATAATTAAAATTATTATTTTATATTTCAATTAAATAATTAAAATTTATATTTAGTTGGTTTTTTTTAATTATATTTTTTATTGTAATAAAAATATTAAAAAATTATTAATTACATCAAGAGACATTCTACAATGAGAAAAGGGGTGGAGAAGAACCCAATATTTAAAATTATTTAATAATCAACAACAAATTAATTAGATCAAATTAATTATTTCAAATAGCTTTCTACAATAAAAAAAGATGTGAAGAAAAACCTCAAACCGACATCTATTTTTAATTATTTTTAATAATAATAATAATAATAATAATAATAATAATAATAATAATAATAATAATAATAATAATAATAATAATAAATTAAAAAATATAAAAAGTACAAATAAATAAATATAAAGAAAAACAATTAAACTTAAACAAGAAGATCTACTTAAGAACCATTTATAATTTATTTGTATTTTTCATCTTGATAACATTACTTCCATGAATTATTCTAACAATTTTACCTTCTTGAAAATAATACTTCAAGAACTTATATAATTAAATTACATTTAAAATTATTTTCATAAAATATAATCTCTTTATATATATATATATGTACTTACATAATAATAAAAAGTGTGTTTTGTATTTTTAAAAATGTGATGTGATGTGGCACATTTTAATGAGTATTAAATAATATTTTAATTTAAGTATTATATTTTATATGTATTACATTTTAAGATGATTTACAAATATTTTATTTTTATTTTATTTCATCTTATGTATATTAATATTTTGAATGATTTAATGTGATGTATATCATATATTAAAAAATTATGAAAATTTTTATTTTATATATTAAATAAATGTACAATAAATATAAATGCTAATGTTATTAATGTATTTATTTAAAATAGGGATGTTAATTATATATTTTTTAAATTAAAATTATTTATATTTAATATATTTTATTATAACAAGAATATTCATTTATTTTTATATCATACTTGAATAAACATAAAATATCCAATTAATAACTTAATTTTTTTATTTTGAAAAAATCATATTTATTAAAAAAATTAAATAAATAATTATATAATAACAATTTTTTATGTACTGAACTAGAAAAAATCTTCTAGTTTAGTTGACACTCCTCCCAACCTCCTAAATGCTAGTAAGGAACACCTATCACTATAAATATAGATAAAAATAAAATTTATCAATTTAAAGTCAACTTCTGTTTAAGTGTTAACTTATCTTTTAATTTAGAAAAATAAACTTCTTTATAAATAAGTTAGAAAATTTTACATTAAAAATTTACATTCTTCTAGGTGTGAAATAATTTAAAAAAATCACGACTGTTTTAGAATAATCAATTGGATATGAATGGACAGTTACTTCGAGGAATGCAGTATATGCTCTCTGCAAATGTGTTGCATCGAGACATGAAGCCTGAAAATATTTTGATCAGCGAGCTCAGAGTAAAAATAACCAATTTCGGAGGATCCAGGCAAGAATCCAGGTCAGTGTGCACCCCGAGCTACACACCACCTGAAATTTTCTTAAATCATGACACTGGCGAATACATAAATTATGGTGCCAGCATGGGCATTTGGTCCCTCGGTTGCCTTCTTGCAGACCTATTACACCCCAAGGAATATTCCTTGTTTGATATCGACAAATTACACGGTACGGAGCTTATAAATCTTCAAAAGATCGCCTCCAAAATCCCCACCCCGAGTGACGAAGCCGAGCTGGTCACCTTCATCGACAGCGATGACATGGTGGAGTTCGTTAAAGACGAGTTGCCTCACACTCCATCCGAGCCTTTGAGCCACATATTCAGTGATGTTGAGGATAAGAGTGCCGTTGATCTGTTGGAGAAGATGATGGTTTTTAATCCTCATAAAAGAATCAGTGTTGAGGAGGCTCTTAAACATGAATATATGGCAGATATTATTCTGGAAGTGCTCGAAAAAGAGCTTGATTTAAATCATGACACTGGCGAATACATAAATTATGGTGCCAGCATGGGCATTTGGTCCCTCGGTTGCCTTCTTGCAGACCTATTACACCCCAAGGAATATTCCTTGTTTGATATCGACAAATTACACGGTACGGAGCTTATAAATCTTCAAAAGATCGCCTCCAAAATCCCCACCCCGAGTGACGAAGCCGAGCTGGTCACCTTCATCGACAGCGATGACATGGTGGAGTTCGTTAAAGACGAGTTGCCTCACACTCCATCCGAGCCTTTGAGCCACATATTCAGTGATGTTGAGGATAAGAGTGCCGTTGATCTGTTGGAGAAGATGATGGTTTTTAATCCTCATAAAAGAATCAGTGTTGAGGAGGCTCTTAAACATGAATATATGGCAGATATTATTCTGGAAGTGCTCGAAAAAGAGCTTGATTTGGATTCCGACGAAATGGAAAAATTGAAGGACGTGAACCCTCCCGACATGTTAATCGATGAAGGTAAAATTGAATGTGCAAAAATGGATGAAATGACACAGATGTTATATGACTTGAGTCTCAGCTTCGGAGTTGGGAGTCGTACGGATAGCAATAATGGTGTCAAAATTGAAGAAATTGAAGACGACGACTAGGGGTGCTGGTTTTTGCTCTTCTCCTTTGCCATTAGCTGGGTTGGAAGCTAAGGTTCTTATGGCCAAAAAAATCATCAATAATATAGTTAATATTTACTAAGATTTAGGTTAAGAATTTAAAATCTAAAATGATTTAAAAACAACATGACCAAAGTTGATTGTTACTTCGGATGATGGATAACGATGTTGATCCGAATTTTAAATGTTTTGTATTATTTGATTTTTTAATTTATTTAGAAACGATTTTGAAAAATTTACATTCATCTTTTTTGTCATCTTTTTCTTTTTTATTTTGATATATTATTGTTATGGCGATTATAAAATTCACTTGGTTTTGGACTTGTTATTGAAGGATAGGCTGATGTGTTATTGTTGTTTTACTTTTATTTTTGATGTAGGTATTCTTACAGCTGTACACTATATTTATATTCTTATTATTTGCTTCATCCAATATTAAAAAAAGATCACGTAGTTATGTTTCAACTTGATGAAATATGTTAAATGAATTTATGTAATTAATTTTTATTTTTTTTAATCTTATTCTAATAAAATGTAATGGGATTATTATATTGTGGTCATTATGTTAAATATATTATTTTATAATGAACATCTTTACAGAGGAAAAATTTATTAATCCATTTATAATTTTATAGAAAAACGAATACTAAAAAAAAGTTATAGAGACTTCAAAAAGTTCATGTGCGAATGAGATAGAATAAGTATTATGATAATTTATAACCTTTTTTTCTGAATTTGTTATATTATATTAAATAAAAATATTTTAAATTACAATTTAAAAAAAAATTAAATTAGTATTTATTTTTATTTTTTTAATTAGTTATTCAATAATTTAAAAAAAACATATTCTTGTTACAATTTATTTAATTAAATAGAAAACTATTAAATAGTAGAAATGATCGGGCTTGGAATCCATGAAGAAAATATCGAAGACAATGTTTCAAGCAAGGGGGAAGGAAGACAAAAGGGTTTCTAAGCCAAAACCTACCCTAAATGTGTTCCAAGTGATCGTACACTTACAATCAAGTCTGGATGTTCAAGTTGTTCCCAAATCCAAATCCTTTGTGGAGGCAATTTGTTCTAGGTAGTCTATAAGATCATAGAGGAGGCCTATATGCACTACTAAATCAACTTGGAGAGGAAGTACTTAAGGAGGTGCTCCATAATGAAAATTGGTATAAGATGCATAGTGTGATATGTCATATTTCTAGTCTTTGGTTAAGTATTATTGATCTCCTTATTTGGGTCATAGACCTATGGTGACCCTTGATCAAAGGTAAATTGGAAATATACCCTTACACTTAAGGTTTATTTAGTGGGTTTAGTGGGTTTTGATCTTATTGAGGTCAAGAAAGCAGTTCTCTTAGATTAGTTGTGGGTTTGAGCATAGCTCTTCTCCAAATGAAACCATGGTATGTATCATTCAACCCCCTCATTGAATCTTTTAATATCATTCCTAAGTACAATTGATGAATTTATTACAAGGCTATAGGTAATACCTTGGGAAATTTTCTAAGGACATACCCTATTATTATATGAATTTCTCATAAATCCTTGTTTTATATTTCTAAATATCTCCTTGCTAAAATTGATTTGAAAATGGAATATCATTTTTTATTACAAACACTCAATTATGAGGGGTTATATTTCCATTGCCGTGTGTTTTTAAATAAGGCATTTATAAATAGAATCTCATAGTTTTAAATGGAAGTTGGAGACATTCTGGTGGAAGGACACCCTTCTTGATCTTCTTCGTAATCTTATTTATGTGAATTATTAGAACCAACTTCAGAATCTCTAGTGCTTGATAAAAATATCCCTAAAACATAAGTGCCTGACTTCAAGGATCTTGTGAAGGACTGTATTTTAGAAAAAAAACATGAGGATCATGGAGTCGTACTGTCTATTTTGAAAGGTAAAGTTTTCTTATTTCAAATTATTGTTTCTAACCCATTAACTTGATTGAAGTATCTTTCCCATCAAGGGTTTTGGTAAAATGGAGGATTAGATAATAACACATAAGAAGAAAAAGGACAATAATGAAAGCTTCATGTACCAATTAATATTACTCTCCACTCAGAAAAATGAGATAGTGTGGGATGGACTTACTCATTTGTTGGATTCAAGTCATAAGGTTAGTAAAATATGTGTTGATTGTTAACACTGAGGTGTTTACTTAGTGTTTTATTTATATATCTTCTTAATTACTTGTATGTGTTTCAGGGTCCTTTCAAAACTCATGTTTTTCCCTTACCAAAAAAAATCTAGGTTGATTATTTTATAAAAAAATAAAAATCTATCTTAAAAATTTATATGTAAATACTTTTCTCTATATTATATTTAAATGAATTCTAATTAAATATTTTTTATTTGGAATGATCACAAATAATGTTTTTAGAGGTAAGATTTATTTTAAAATATATGAATTTATTATAATTTATATAATGTTATTATTATAAAATCATTGTAGATGAATAATTAATTCAAATTGTAAGTTTATCTTTCACTAATTCACTATAATTATAATTAAAAATTAGTTGTTTGAAACTTAAAAAAGATTCTGCGGATTTTATTTTATATATATTTTTTAAACTATATATTTTAAATGTTATTAAATTGTAATATTTTTAGATTTTAAAATTTATTAAATTGTAACATTTTCAAAAACATAATGTTTTAGAAACTAGACTTGAAATGCTACAATTCATGTTCTTATATTGTCTTCAAATTTTGAGTATAGCAATCTCAAATTATCTATAAAAGTTCATATTTATGAAATTTCAATAAAATCATGTCCACAGGTAGTCCCCTTTTTATCCCCCAACTTTGTACCCTTACCCAAAAATTCCATAAATTTATCCATAAAACATCGACATAAATTAAACTCAAGACAAAAAACATGACTTTTTCATGCTTCTCAAACACAATTGACTGTTAGAGTATCTAAATAAAAAATGGACAATACCATTGGATTCAAAGGGTGTCAAAACCTTAGGATTGGCTATACATATGACATAATTTCATGATAGCTATTTTTGGTCATTTTGGAGGGTTTTAAGTATTTTTTTAATTTTTCATGCATATTTTTACCACCATAGACTTTAATCCAAAAATGCTTTCTGGGTTTTTTGAAAAACTTAGTGGGTTCTTGTCATTTTAGGAGAAGATAAATGATTTTTTGTAGGTCTAAGGTTCTTTATGCAAGCTTTTCACCCCTCAACCATTCTAATGAAATCTAAAAACTTAGATTTTGTTGCAAAAACTTTGGCCCACCATCCTCCACTCACGCTTGCACTTGCACATGCACAAGGTTATACACATCCATGTCTAAGTAGGTATGATTATCTAGCCTTCCATTGTGAACTGATGTGGTGACTTGTGCCTCCATAAACTGGTTGATTGACCAACCTAGCCCACTTTTACACAACAACATGGCCTCCTTTGCATGCATACCTTTATGCCCTAGCGGGCTTGATCCTTTATGTGGTGATGTGATTGCTCTAACACATGTGCCTTCATGTTCAAGTGGGCCATCTATTTGGCCTCACCACATGCATCGATGTGACTTCCATAGCATGCATGCCTTCTCACTTATATGACTATGTAGGACATCTAGTCGACTTCTCTCTACATGTCCACATCCACATAGGCCATCTAGCTAAATTCCCTTTATGTTGACACATGAAGACAATCATGGGGACATCAAATTCATGCTTGTGAAGGGTGATACTATTCATTTATAAAAAAGGTAATTTTTTAAAATGATGTCACTATCCCATCAATTTCATCAATGACATCACTCACCTATCAATCACATTAATCAAAGAGAGATGGGGGAGCACTCATAAAAGCTCTTAGTTCCTTAGTCATATGGGAAATTACTCCTTAGTTGCACCCAACCCAAAAGGCCTTAATGTTTCCTTGGAAAATCATTTCCAATGATTTTCACACCCAATTTTTAGAAAAAAATTGCGCATCATAGTTTTTCCACCACTATCTCTACCCATTTTTATGCGAGTGAAAACATTAAAAAGGCTATAACTTTTTATTGGTAACTCCTTTTTGAGTGCCATCTTCTTCAAAACTGCTTATTTTTTCATACTTTAGGCATTGGTGGTATTTTTGGGCCCTCTAAATATCTTTATAAATTAACTATTGTACACTCTTAAATACATTATTGGTTGATCCCAATGTCCCTCCAGTTCTTTCACACTTATGCACATATTGCTCAACATACATTCTCAGTTGTGCCCAACATCTATATGAGTGTGATTATATTTGAAACTTTAAATGGGGGCACGCTAATAATGCTAAGTAGGTACTATGTGGTGTTGATAAATTTTAGTTTTGACATTTTTTATTTTATTTTTTTAACCTTTTTTTATGTATTATGGATTCAAATCCAATAAGTCCACTCACACCAATAGGTCTGATAATTATGGTTGAAACTAGTTAGAGAATAGTTGTAGCAGAGCATGGAGTCCCAGAAAAGTGAGAAAGGTGATTAAGAGTATTTAGGTAGTTTATATCAAATGCATTATAATTGATAAAAAATATATATATAAAGTTTATTTATTCAAACCTTTTATCTAAGTATCTTATGGAAAGACACTTATTTTAGTCTGGGTTAACATGGGTATAGGGAAGTGAGATTGAGTATAATTTTGAATTAATTAAGAAAATAAATGTAAGGGTGTCCAAAATAAGCTATAGAGTCATGAGAAGAAGATTCAAAAGGGAAGATGGAAAGCCTTTACAAGGAAGTGTATGGAGAATGAAAAAAGCATGCCATTGTTTAATGAAATATATATTTAATGGCTTCATCAAGTTTATTCTTCTTCCTCATTTCATTTATTATTTTCATTCATTGTTGGTTTAATATATTTTATTCTTACCACTGAACTAAAGCTAACAAATGCAATTTTTGATGGTGAAGTAATCTTCTTGAGTAATGCATGTATATCTACTTTTCTTGAAGTATTCATACTTAAGTATCTAAAGATTATCAAGCATTAATATCTTTTAATGATTTCATATATATAGTAATATGTGTACACCATCTTGTTCTTGACCTAAATAATGATGAATACAGTGAATTTTATGACAAATTGTTAATATTTTGATTGTAAATAAATTTTCAATTGAAGACTATTTTGATTTCAGAATATTTTATTTCTCAATAAATCATTTTCTATTTTATCTAAGGTGATTCTTGTTCTAAGTGTTGAAATTTATCTTATTTTTCATAGTTAGAATTTACTTTCTATTTTAATTAGACTTGGTCTTTCTACTTTAGATTAATTTAGTTATTTAATCAATTGTATTATATCAATCTAAAAGATAAATTATTGCTTTATGTTGTTATTTTCTTATTTCTATAGTTTTTTTGTTTGATTTATTTTTTTGTAAGGTTATTTTTGTTATTTATTTTTAGTTTCTCACTTATTTTTATACCTTTAAATTAAGATTTTGTAGTAAATTATATTTTTTTTCTAGTTATGTCACTTTCTTATTTAATTATTTTTATTATATTGATTTTTATCCTTAAATTATTTTATTTTATGGATTATGTTTTTATATATTATTTATAATTTGTATTTTACTTTCCTTCTTTTGCTATCACTTTTTGTATGAGGATAAGTATTAAATAGTTTTCTTCCTTATAGAATTTGTTAGGTTTATACTAGTAGTTAATATGATAACATGTTTTTTTGTTTCAATATTTAGATTTAGATTTTGTTTTTGTTTTTGTCATTTGTCTTTTTTTAGGTTATCTTATCTTAGTTTATTTTAAGTTTGTGGAATTTAGTGATTGATAAGAGAAAGAGATTGATTAGAATATATGGATCATATGTCTTTCTTTTAATATATTCTTTCTTCCATAGACATTACTTTATTAGAGAGGTTAGATTACATATTCATAATTTGGTTCTAATTTTATGATTAAAAAAGTATCTAATTTATAAAATATAATATGCATAATTCAATTTTTATGTGATGGCTTATTCTCAAAATTATTAAAAACCCATATATGCATATTTAGAGCAATTATTATTCCTTGTATCTTTTATAATTAAATGGGTTTTATTACATATTGACATTTACAATAGGTGAAAGGGTTATTTCATTGATGTAACAAATTTCTCTGTCAATAAATTTAGTGCCTCTACTAGGGAGTTTTATAGAAATCTTATATTTCTCATTTTTTTATTATCATATCTTCTTATCTATTTATTTCTTCTTTACCATGGCCATTGATGTTTTCCCTCCTATTAGTGCTACTAATATTACTCACTTTGTTGGATATAATATGTACCTTATGATTTACATCATATTATTAAGGTTATAACTAAAGAATAAGATATAAATATTTAAAATGTATTGGCATGATAATATTAATAAGCATGCTCAATATCATATTTAAGAATAAAATTGTCGAATTCATCAAAAAAGAGAACAAATTTTGATTAATAATCCTCCATGTGGAATTAGTAGTCTTTCTAAATCTATTCATTTTTTTAAAAAAATTATTTATTCCAATATTCTAATATAATTTTAGAGTTAACCCAACCTAATCAAGTAGTGAAACCTACTGAGACTTACAATGGAATAACATACATAATAAAGAGTTCAAGGAACAATTCAATGTATGAAGAATAATAGAGATCAAGAAGTAACAAATAATAAAGTAAATTTTGATGTAAATAACAAGAAACCTTTAGTGAATCTTTTGATTCATGGAAATTTTATCAATATTAGTACTCATCTTAGTAAATTTCCTTTGCTTAAATGATTCAATGTCCCTAAATTCTCAGGAAGTTCTGGTGAGTCCTGGGAAGATCATTTAGATTAGTTCAAGTTATTTTGTTCTACTTTTGGTATTATTAATTAAAATGTTTGTTTAAGAGTATTTTCATAAACTTTAGATGGTAAAGCTTATCAATATTTTACTAGCCTTCTTGCTAGGTCATTGGTACCTAGAAATACATAGAGGATTAATAAGAGATTCATTTTGGAAAGCATAAACAAGATTTAGACTTAAGCAATGCGTTTGTAAATATCTATCTTGATCGAGGGTAGAGAGTGTGCCATTTTATAAATGGGTTTAGTAAGTTGCATCAAAATATTCCTTATGATGTTAGACCATCTAAAAAGTTGTCTAGATTATATTTTATAGGGTTATTTCCTTAAATTATAAAATGGATTTAGAAGATAAAGATATTTTAGATTATGATGAAAATGTAACTTTATGTATACAATATTAAAATAAATTAAAAAGTGTTAGTTTTGAACATAGAGATTCCATATGTTTAAGTTTTGATAATGCATAAAATTTAAAATCCATTCACAATCTTGGAAGTGATTTGGTAATCATCAAGTGTAAATTAAATGTCAAACCTTATGCATTAGGTTAGAATTATAATCCTTAGAAAATTAAAAATTTAGAACAAGTTCATTATTGTATTTTTTTTGAATTACATCATGACCCTAAAACTTTGATAGCTCTCAATATTATTTTTTAAAAATAAAAATTAAAAAAAAAAAAAAAAAAAAATCGTTCATTGAAATGATAATATTTATATTGACTTGGCTAAAAATATAAACACATGTGGTTTTGACAAGTCTTTAGACAACATCACAACTATTAATACTTTATCTTTTAAAAATAAGGCAAAGATATTACAATTATACTCTAAAATATAATTCTAATATAGCTAATAATCAAAGTTATTCATCCAACCCAACTATGTAAGACAAAGATAAATTTGCACCAAACATTACTGCTTCAAGTAACGTTATTCCAAAATCTCAACAAAATAACACTTTTTCTAATGGATTTAATAATATTTAGTATCCACCTTATAAGCCCAAAAATTACACTCACATTCGTCATCTTAATGTTGGTGTTTATAAAATTATTGGTGATTTGGATATAATAGAACTTAGTTTTTATTTATTAAAATCTAATGGTTTAGATGAACAACTTGATAAGATAAATAACGCATTTAAAAATCTAAATCTTAAAAATATAGTAGGATTTGAATAAAAATCTAGTAACAATGAGCATAGCTCTATTTTTGTTTTGATACACTAATCCTTCAGTTGAATATATTCTTTCATTTTATGTATATGTTAAAATCATTGATAAAATTATTTATAATTATATTCTTAATACTGGTGCTTCCAAAAATATAATTCTTAAATTTATTATTGATCAATTAGACACATCTTACAAAATTGATAACACAAAATTTGATTGTTTTTATTCTCATAAAATTAAAACTTATGGTAAATTTTTTGGTATTGTTATCAAAATATAGTATTAATAAATAATTAGATGCATGTCTAATGTTCATATTTTAGATATTACTACTATTAGATTATCCTATTTGGAAGGGTTTGGTTTAAAATAACTATAACTTTCATGGATAAGGATACAATATTGGTTCCCATTGTAAATGAAATTACATTCATGCATAAAGTGAAATGGAATGGTATTCCCATAGATTCTATACCACATATTATTTCTTGCTTGAAATTGGAATTGTGAATTATGAGTTGTTAACATGAGTTGAACCTGAAAAATAATGAGAAAGAACCTTTTATAAAGATACTATATGGTATTTATTCTTTGATGGATCTTGTTCCAACATGGTAGTGGTTTTTTTATTCCTTTAGTTTCTCCTATTGATAAAATATTTCACTTTTTTTATAAATTATCATTTGATAATACTAATAATACATCATAATTTGAAGTTTTATGTTTAGGTATTGAAAATATAATAGAAATTAATATTAAACATTTATAAGTCTTTAGAGATTCTAAATTTATTATTAGAAAAAAATTTAAATTTTATAAAATAAATAACACTCATCTCCATATATATAGTCATAATATTTGACCATTTCTTGAAAAAATTTAAGATTTCAATATCACTCATATTCTTAGGTAACTTAATTATCAAGCTGATAGTCTTTATTTTTTCTTCAAAATCTACTTTAAGCAAAAGTGAACCAACTGTTGACTTCTTATTTTTTTAAATTTCAAACCTAGGATACCTAATTTTAATGAAAATTGACATGTTTTCACCTATTATGAACATATTTATTCTTTCTTATAAGGTTCAATTATTCTTATCGTGGTGATTATATTTTAAATTGTAGTTATTACATACAACTAAATATTAATAAATTATTTTCTATTTATTCAACCTAGCATCAGTATTTATTCTAAATAATGAGCCTAAAATCTCATGTACTGAAGATCCTTCAAGGAGAATAATAGGTGAAACTATTCCTATTAATTTCAACACTACAGATAATCATAAATTTGATTATTTAAGAGTTTAATGTACAAAAAAAGAAAAAATTAAAATTCTTTTTTTTTAAAATTAATTCATTAATGTTTTTTCTTGGTCATACAAAGACTTAAAAGGTTATGATATCAATATAATTAAAGATAGTATACTTATCAAACCTTATACAAAAATATGTTAGATAAAATATTATAAGAATAATCACCTTGTTGGTAGACACCATCAATAAGGAGCTTGATAAAATGTTGAACAATAATGTTATATTTACTATAAAAAAATTAATTAGGTGGCTAACTTAATTCCTGTTAAGAAAAGAAATAGTGCTATTAGATTATGTGTAGACTTTATAGATTTAAATAAAGCTAGTGTTAAAGATAATTTTCATTTTACTCAAATTTATTAAATTTTAAAATATGTTGTAGGATCTAAAATGATGTATTTAATTGATATTTTATATATATATATAATTATCCTTTTATAAATCTAGAAGATAGACATAAGACTATGTTTACTACATGGAGGGAGGCTTTTGCTTTTAACAAAATGTCATTTGGTTTAATAAATGCAAGTAACACTTTTAAAAGGGATATGCATATAGCTTATGCTAATTTAATTATCATCATTATTCAAGTTTACTTAGATGATTTCATTGTGTATTCTAAAAGGATAAGGAATTATATTGATCATCTTCATAATTTTTTAATAATATGTAAAAAAATATTGATTTTCTCTTAACCTTAAGAACTCTTTTTTTGGATCAACTGAAAGAAATATTTTTAGGTCATATTATCTCTAAAAATATAATTTCCATTTACATTGAATGTATTAAAGTAATTAGGTATTTACTACTTCCTAAATATCAATTTGGCTTTAGATATTTATTTGATAAAAATCAATTTCTTAAGAAATTTTATTTATGATTTTAATGATAAATATAATATTTTACATATTCTTTTATCTTGTGTCTAGGATGTGGGTTCTAATTTTATCATTTAATAACAATAAATATGCCATTGAAAGTATTCATGTACATTTAAACCCTGGTTTAAATAAACTATTCATTATTTATATTAATGATAATAAAAAGGCCATAGGTGATGTCATTACTCAAAATGATGAATATCATGAAGAGAGACATATCGGTTTCATGATCCAAGTTTTAAAATATGGTAAGATAATATATCTCTGAATTAATAAATTTGTGCTATTTGATTTCTTTTTTGTCCAAGTTTTGATTTTTTTTTATGGGAAACAATATTATTGCTAGATTAAATATTCATCTTCTCTTTTACCTTTTAAAATAACTTACTATTCAAGTAAGATTACCTTAGTGTATTTTAATAATTCAAGGGTTTGATCTTGAATTTGAAACATCTAAGACTATCGAAGGAAATGACTTAGTAAAACATTTGATTGAAAATGTGACCTCAAGTATAAATGTTTTAGTTCTTTTAGTTGATCATTCATTATACATTAATCCACATTTTATAACTATGAAATTTCCTAATTTTTATAAACAAATAAAATTTGGCCATGAAATAAGTGAAAGTGACTATTTATGCTAGAAAATTTAATGTGTAAGTGATAAAATTATAAGACCCTTAGTATATTTTAATTAATAAAATAATAATGATTTATTATTTATTAACATGGGTTTAAAACTTCATGTAAATAAATAACAAAATATAACTTATTTATTACTTATCGGTAAAATAAAACATATTGGTTTATTATCAATAATTTAAAATGTTCTCAGGATAGTTGGACTCATTATTTACAACGGTCACATTCCTTCATATTTTATTATAAATATATTTTTATCGTTATTGTAAGTGTGTGAAAAATATTTTTTTATCATTATGAGTTATGTGTGAACAAATATTTTTGGAAAGGTTATTGAAGAAGTGAGAAGGAGTTTTTGTATTAGAGTGCAAAGTTTCTCAATAATTGAATAATCATCATTAGTGGGTGGTTTACCTTTTTGGGGTTTTCCCATTGGTAATTCATGTGTCTCTATGTTTAATTGATCTCAATTTATTTTGTTATGCTTTGCTCATCAAATCTCTTCTAGAACCATGTGTATTGCTTCATATATAGATTTCATCATGCTATTAGAGCTAGTGAAGAGGATTTTGATCAACAAACATATAAAATATTGAGTTAAATATCAATAATTGATATTTCAAATTATATAAATTTTTATTATTCAAAACTGGTATGATACAAAGAAAGTAAGAAGAACATTTTTATCATCATGAAGGTTGGCTTCTTAGATTTGGAATCTCATCCTTCTAACAATTAAATATCTTGCTTCAAATCCTAGTCAAAGTAGCCAGTATTTTAAAAAATTGAATATTTTTTTAACCTAGATAGTTGTACAATCCATACTATAGCCTCCTACCTAAAGAATTGGTTAAAAAAATAAATTTGTTTCTATTATTTTGGCATTTAATCTATCAAATATTATTCTCTTACCCTCCCACAGCTTCCATAGAGCATCTAAAAAATTTCTTTAAATATTATATTTTTTATTCAGTGCAAAGATTCCATTGTATGGCCTCAGTGTTGGAAAAAATCTAAAAACATTTCTTTCAACTTTTTCTTGATCCTAATTATTATTGGAAGAAGTCAAGTATCAATAAAATCAACCTGGAAGTCTTTTTTAGAGCCTATGAAGGCTTATTCAACCAAAATTCTTTTTCTCTATGTTGGGCACCATAGTGCAGTGTGGAAGCTAAAAAAAATAATTCTCAACCAAAATAAAATTTTCAAGGTTCCTTCATCATCAGTAGGCAATTTCAAGAAGCATGGCAATTTTTCAAGATATTAGACAGCTTAGACTAGGTTCTGTGATTTCCTCTGCTTCACCTAGAGCACCATAAACTAGCTATAGGTGAGCATAATAGTTTACAAAAATTATTTTAAAAATAATTTATTTTTTAAATTAAAATTTTCCATGCAAAAGTGGGTGGGCCCCACCTTTCTTTAATTTTTTAAATCAAAAAAATAGATTTAGTAAAATTTATTTACTACTTATTTTTACACGCATGTATTAATTTATTTTATTTTTTTAAAATAAAAGTCATATTTTTAAAAAAATTGAATATAGATTTATGCATGTAAATCTTTGAAAAAGCTCGTAGATGAGCTGGTAGTTGTAATTTTACTACAATATTGTAAGAAAAGGGTCTAGTATTCAAAACCCTCTAGAGTTTTTATTTTTTGTCAAGTCAATTTTGATTTGCATGCTAAGTGTCACGTGTTTAAAACTTAGTTAAACTTGTCAGACTTCTTATGACATTTAATCTAGGCAAAACCTATACAAGCATAGCCATGTAACTAGTCAATCATGAAGTTTTGGCATGTTTTGAATACATCAGAGTGATTCAATTTTTATTTTGAAGCCTCTTATTATTATTTTTACATATTTTTTAATAATAATGTCTAGATGATCATTTTGAGTGTGACCTTTTTGACACCTATATTTATGCAATTTTAATTCAATTTTTACATTATTTAACATATAAATTATGTAATTAATTATAGTTACATGTATAATTCACTTTATTTTTAAATAGTTAAAAAAATCATTTAAAATAGTTTCTTTTTAAGCATTTGTTTAATATCCTATTTAAAAGGAAACTATGGCTTTGCCTCATTTTTTTTAGATAAATCTCAAATACTTAATAAAAATAACTATAATATATGAAAAAATTATGTTAAATCTAAATTTATGGCTTGTAAATTATGAAATATTATTGTTGAGATTGAAAAAGCCCTTCTGAATGACATGTGACCCTTGAGCTTACCAATACATTTTAATAAAAATCATATGAAGCTTTGTCTATTATCTTACAGAGTGTTAAGGATTAATTCTTTCTCCATATTATTAATTAAAAATCTTCTAGTGATTCTTGAAAACTCCTTGAATCTGTGCATGAAGGCACTCTACTTTCAAAGATCATTAAATTAATTCTTGAATTGCTAATTATACCTATGAAAGGTGATGAAAAATTTGTTAATTTTATTGTTAAAATTAAAAAACATTAAAGCTTAATTAGATGGATGTAATTATAATTTGATTCGAGATTAGTTACTTTATTTTATCATTCATTTAAATATGCATAAAAAATTTAAAAATTTCATTTCAATTTTAAATTCTAAGTATCAAAATGACATAGATATCCCTGATCATACCACTTTATCTATTCTTCTAATTCAATAAGAACAAGTGATAAAAAATTTTGATTCTAAAGAGAATGCCACTAAGGTACTTTTCACTCTTAATGTCTATGATAACATTAAAAATATAAATCTAACCCTAAATTTGCTAAATATAAATATGAGAAGAAATCTATTAATAAGAATTATACACCGAAGTTTAATAAACATTATAATTTGTGTGATAAATTTGGTCATAGAAGGAAAACATGTTATAAAAAAATGATATAAATAACAATAAAATTTTTTAAAATAATAAAAGAAATAAATATAATCAAAACAAGTAAAAGAATAAAAACTCTAATCAAAATAACAATCAAAATTCAAATGTTATTATTTTATATGTTACTTTGTGTTTCAAATGAAAATGAATGGATTTTAGATAATGGTGAATCACACCATATGACACGCTTATCTAATATTTTATGTGATTCTATAAATATATTTGAAATGATTTACTTAAGATATAATTCTTTTTAAGAAGAAACTAAATAGGGAAAAGCAAAACTTTCAAATGTTATTATTAATAATATTTTCTATGTACCTAAGCTTAAAAATAATTTAGTATCTTGCTCTCAACTTAAAAATGATAATATGATTGTAATATTACTTAAATATATTTGTTCCATTATAAATCATTTTGGTTCTTTGATTATTGAAGGTGTTCAAAAAAATGGTTTATATATCTTTTCTCTTTTCTCTACATATTTTCTTTCATCGCATAGTAATAATATATCTCAATTATGGAATGAAAGATTAGGTCATGTTAATTTCAAAATTTTATATGACATATCAATAGATAATCTTGTTGTTGGACTTCTTTCCATCCCCTCTCATAATGAAACTTGTGAGGTTTGCTTATGTGGTAAGTAACATCCTAACCTCTTTTCACAAGAATAATGATGCAAATTCCTCACATACTTTAGAGTTAGTTCATAGTGATGTTGTAGAACCTATGGTTATTTATATACAATTAATGATTATACTATAATGATTTGATCTTTTTTCATTAAAAATAAATCTGATGTACTATCTAAATTTAAAGTTAATGTTGAAAATGTATTTGACTTTTCTATTAAAAGATTAATAACTAATAATGACGATGAATATGTTAGTAAAAAAAAACAACTTCATATTTCTCTCAACAAAATGGTATTGCTGAAAGGAAAAACCACACCATTATATAAATAGCTATAATATGTTGTAATCTATAAATATTTTTAAACTTTTATGGGCTGAAGTCATGAAAACTACTTTGCATATTGTGAATAAAATACCTACTTGATCTTTTCATTTTTTTACATTAAAAATACATGTATGCATATAGAATTTTATTTGTTTTGATAAAATTATTTTATTGTTACTTTAGAGATACTAATTATATTTATAGTGTCTCATCTGCATTGTATATTTTAGTAAAATGATTTAGTATTGATTCATGAAAATAGCATATTATAATTATATTACAAGAGATATATTTGTCTTCGATGATAAATCAAATTATATATATATATATATATATATATATATATATATATATATATATATATATATATATATCATGTTTAATTTGAAAAAATGATCATGTTTTAGTTGTTTCATTTTATAAGAAGATCATGCTCAGTGAGTTTGTATATTTTGTGTTTCAATTGTTTAGAAACTCTCATTTGATTATTTTACCATTTGATTGTTTATGCTAACATACTTATATGCTTCATTTGATAATAAGATATGTTAATAAATATAAATTGTAAATGGAGTTTGTATTATTAGATTTTAATCATTTACTTTATTAAGCATTTTACTCAAAAGTCTCTAAACTTATTTATTTTAGTCTCACATTTGTTTGATTAAATGATGGCATGTCTTGCTAAAATTATCCATATTTAATCTATGAGAGGTTATACCTCAATACTTTGTTGAAGCATATAATATATTAAACTTTAAATTTTTTTGATAAAACTCAAACGATAAAATGAATTATTGCTAATAGGATATCTAATGCTTGGTTAAACTTAATATCATATTATTAGTAAATTATTGTATGCACATCACATGATATTTAGGGATGCTCATCTTGTTAATATTAAAGATGCCCAATAATGAATTATATACAATAATTTATATTTTTTCACTAAATAAACATATACAATAATTAGATATGTTTAAGTTTTGTGTAAGTTCACAGCACTAAAGAACTAAACATATTTTCATTCATGTACATTTTATCCAAGAGAACAGTTTTAATAGTGATATTGATCTATAGTTCTATGTTATGGATGAACACGTAGTAGATATCTTCATAAAACCACTTGGTGCTATCAAGTTTTATGAGTTTCATACAATATTGGGCCTCTCAAAGTTGTTATTGAAGGGAAGTGTAGATAACATGCCACTTCTTAATGACCATATATTTCTTCTTCTCTATACTTCTTCTTATTGTAAAGCATTGTCACCTTCATGTAGAAGTTATATGATTTGAGTAAACTTCTTATAGAAATTTTACTTTTATACCTCAATACATTAGAATCATACTTTATAATGGAGGTCCTTATGTTATAAAAGGCTTTAAATATGCTTAGATGATTATTCATGAGAAACTATGAGATGTAGTCTCACGATCATACCAACCTAAACTTATTTTTGAGTAGTTTATGGATTATTATTCATTTTATTTCAAAAGGTGGTATTTGGTATGATAAAAAAATTTAAATCTTTCAATTGTGTACATAGTATAATTAATTTTTAAGGTGACTATAACATTTATTCCCACTTAACAGTAAAGGGAAGTGTTAGAACATTTAATGTCTAAGTGATAAAATTATAACACCCTTAGTATATTTTAAGTAATTAAATAATAATGAATGATTATTTATTAATATGAGTTAAAAACCTTATGTAAATAAATTATTTATTACTTATCGATAAAATAAATCATATTAATTTATTATTATCAATAATTTAAAATGTTATTAGGATGGTTGGACCCATTATTTACAACGGTCACATCCCTTCACATTTTATTATAAATAGGGTTTTAACCCTATTGTAAGTGTGTGAAAAATATTTTATTATTATCACAAATTATGTGTGAGCAAAATTTTTTGCGAAGGCTATTGAAGAGGTGAGAAGGAGAAGTTTATGTATTTGGGTGTGAAGTTTCTGAATAATTGAATAATCATCATTGGTGGGTTTTTAACCCCTTTGAGGTTTTTTCATGTTAATTCATGTGTATCTATGTTCAATTGATCTGGACTCCTTTAATTATGCTTTACGCATTAAATCTCTTCTAGATCTATGTGTATTACTTCATATATGAATTTCATCAATTTAATTTTTTATGATGATTGGTACCATGACTTAGTTTTTTATTTTTCAAATCAAGCATGCCCTAATATTTTTTTATAAAAAATTAAATAATATCACTTAGATTTCAATATTTTAAATTCATTCTATTATAGAATTTTCTATTTTATTGAAACATAGATGGTACTTTTTTGCATTTTATAATTCATGATCAATCTCAAAAAGTCCTTAGTGGATGTCTTTAAGGTAGTTATGATAATCATTATGCAGCTAAGACTACTACATATAGATTCTACTTGTAGGTTATTATAGACCTACATTATTTTAATATTATTATAAGATATTCCATGCTTGTATGCCCTACCAATTATTTACTAGTAGAGACAAACTACTATAATGCCCTTAAATCCCATTATACCAGATAAACCTTTCACCAAATTGGGTATTAATTTTATTTCTGATATTCATCATCCTTCTTCAGTTGATAATAGGTATACTTTGAGGGCTACATATTATTTTATGATTTTTTTAAATCCAAAAGCTTTGAAAAGTTTAGTTACAACTAAATTTATTTAATTTTTTAAAAATTGATTTTTTTATAAATTTGTTGGTCCTTTTGAAATAATATCAAATAATAGTCTATAATTTATTTTAAATTATTATTTCAATTTTTTGAGATGTTATTCAATTATTTATAGTAATTATTTAATGTATTATCCTCAGGGGAATGAACAAGGTGAGTGTACTAACAAAAATATGATTTAAATCATGAAAAAGAGTGTATGTGATAATAAGCAATATTGGCATTTAAATATATTTAAAACACTATGGGATAATCATACAATGGTGAAGATTTTAATAGGCTACTCTACATTTATTTTAACTCATGGATTTGAATTTACTTTTCCAATATAAATCCTAAACTCTTTTGCAAGAATCACTCTTCAATACTTAATTCATGATACTAATTTTGTTGAGAAAATACTTAAGTATCTTATATCCCTAACAGGACTAAAAGCATTATTTTTCAAAAATTAGAAAGCACTAAAGAAAATTTAATAAAACTTTTTGATAAAAAAATTTAGAAAATAGCTTTAAGATTGGTGATCTAGTATTATATTAGGATAAAGCTCATGAAGAGCTAATAAAGATTCATAAATTAGATTCACTTTAGCTTGGTAGTTATAAAATATCTATTTTTCTTGAAAAGAATAATTTTTACCTACATAATCTTGATGGTAATTAACTACATCTTTCAATCAATAGTCATCATTTTAAAACCTTTTATATTTAGCTTGTGTTTTCTTGTTTGTTGTTTTATTTTTGGATTGATTTTATTTTCTTATTTGTCTTCTTTTGGTTTTAATTTTCATTTTTCAATATTCATCATTGCAATGGTAAAGGTGTGGAAGATATGTTGAATCACTTTAGGTATCTCATTGTCAAATTAGTACCACTTAATTATATATGGATAAATATTTATAATGGCAAGTGTTTAATATTAATGTGTTGTAAATGTTACTAATTTTTATAATTTGTATTCTAAGCTATGCACTGGTTATTCATCTAGCTATAATTCCCTTGTTATAACTATTCTTATTTTTTATGCCATAGTAAACAAAAAAACATTCCAAAAACACTTTACCCTTTTAAAGGGGTTCACACATAGCTACTTGGGACATGATTTAACCTAAATCACACTCATAAGTTGATTTTATGTTATAAATTGTTTGTAACCTAAATTCACAAGTAAAATTAGTTAGCAAGGTCACCAGTGTTATGCTTATTTTTAGTACCCATTTTTTTCTTAAATTCATGACATGTTTAATCCTACGATATGATGGCATTTTTCATGACATTATAAACTTATAGTGAAAGCCAACTTACTTGCATTCATTTAAATTATTATTTTTCTATGTATATTTGAATATGAAATCTTACTATTTTGAATGATGTTTTTTACTAGTAACATTAATTTAAAATATTACATAGAATGAAATCAGAGCATTTAAGTGAATAATGTTTTCAAAAATTAACATTTTACATATCTTATATAGTTCAACATTATGACGTTGGCTTTTTTTAATGAATTTGATCACTAAATGAGACACAGTTAGTTGTGAGAGTTTTACAAGTTATGATTAATGATGAATTTTCATGTAATGTCTCAAATAGATAACTTCTCAAAATTGTTTTAATTCATTTTAAGTTGAAATACGCATTGGATTGCATGATAGTTTGGATTATATAATGTCATAGTTTTTATATTATTCAAAGTTACACATCATTGATTAATAACCTAAGGATCTTATGAATTCAGTTTCATTTTCTTGAATAATTTTATTTACACAAGATAATAAAAATAGTTTTAAGAGTTGGTAATTTCACTACTCCAACTAGAATTTTGCATTAATAAGCACTTTGTTTATTATCCTTTTCCATAATGTTGACATTAACTCAACATTTCAAGGCAATCATAAGGTGAGATACCATGATATTGATTTTTTTGATGTCTTAGTTCCTTTTGATTTCAATTACCATATTAAAAAATCAATTTATTTTCATGGTAATGGACTATATATGTTGAAAGATCATGTGATATTTGACAAGCGATAAATGGGGTTAGGTTTTTATATATTCAATATTTCACAAATCCAAGTTGATAGATAAATGATGATCATCTTGGCATATATTATAGTTTTGAATTGGTCCATACAATATATAATGTAAGGTGGAAAATATTTTTTTCATTAATTTTTTTCATTTGTTACATTCAATCTATCTTGAACAATTAGTTTTAATATGTCAGTTGGTAGTGGCATCCACTATGGATTTGCTTCCATGCAAGGATTAATGTGTTTAATTAGCTCAAGTGTCAAATCAAGTTTAGATTGATTCATTAAAAATTGGATGTTGGTGTTAAATTTCATTCTATTACTTGCCTCAAAGTTTTTATTTTGGTGGTCACTATGGTAGGATTCTATGTGGTCACTAGCCTGATTACTTTATAGTTAATTTAAATAAGTCTATTTAATTTGGTAGTAGATGTGTTGAGATAATTACTTGTTAGAATGTCCTATAAGGGAATTAAAAGGATATTTATAGTAACCTAATTATAATAAAAAACTCATTTTTCATTTTTATGAGGTCTATTTATCAAGTTTGAGTAAAAAATCAAAGCTTTATTGAGAATATATTAGCTTGGAGAGACATCAAATGCATATAATTTGGTGTTTATTATTTATAAGGTATGTAGCTTCACCTTCATTATTGAAATATTGTTTCTACTTTATTCTTGAGCTTCATGAAAAAATATTTTACATACTATGATAAGTTTGAATGTGAAGAATTACAAAAGGTGGTTGTAATGCATGTTTTTTGTAATAAATTTGTTGTTAGTTCATGCATGATTATTTGTAAAGATATTTTTTTGAATGCAAAGTTATGAAAACTTTAAAATATTATAGGGTTTCATTTTTCTCTCATTGGCTCATATATTTTTTTGATGTTGTATATTGTTATTTTAGTGGTATGCGTTTTGGGTAAAATCTTGTCTCACTACCAAAAATCTTGCATATATCAATAACTCAGTGTTCTTCTTTCTTTTTAAATTTTTAAATGAATAGTTGAGACCTTGGTGCTTTACTTGGAGTCATTATAATACATATTATGTTGTTTTAACAGTGGTTTTCCTTTCGAATAAGTTTAACCTATTTACAAAAAAAATTGACATGTATTTTCATTTGTTAAAAATGCATTTTGATTGAAAAATATTACATGTCGTGTGTAATATTTATCTATTAATGAATTATATGATTAAATGGTGAAACATGAAACATGTTTTTCAATATGTAGAGATCTTAGCCTTGCATGTGGTCAATATGATATTTTCCTTATTTTTAGGGACTTTCAGTAATTTCATTTATGTTTGATTTATTTTGAGATTTTTATAATACTTTTAGAGTGTAATTTAGTTTATTCTTAGTCATTTAATACTTGACTAGTCTATTTGACATAATTTGATGTCCATGTTATGTGAAAACCATGTTTTACGATCTTGATATGTGAATTTATTCTTAGATATATTCGGCATGTGGAAAATCCTTTGCATGCATGTGATCCAAATTGCATGAATTCAATCTTCATTTTGATGAATGTAAAATATTTTCATGTTTGAATAATTTTCATATTTAGTATTTCAAATACACTACATATATTCAAGGTTTTAGACTGAGAGTTATTCATTTTACTCACGTGAAAGATTTATCATGCATGGAAATTATGAGTATATAATTAGTCTTTAATTTACATTAAAGGATTTTATTAGGCATGATTTTATCTTTTTTTACTATAGTCACTTTGATTTCATATTTTTCAATCCTATAGTTCATTAAGGCTATTCATTAATGGCATTTTCTAGCAGAGGTGTTTTTCAATTATTTTGGTGATTTTTAGTTCAATATGAATTAAAAAATTTGATTCTTAAACTGTTTGATTTTGTAAATTGATTATTTAATTATTATTGTGAATATATGTCAATATCATGTATAGGTGGAGCTCATATTCTCATGAGTTGGGTATAAATGTAAGGGGAAGAAGTGGTGATAAAGAGAGTGAGGATACTCCTTTATAGGGTAGTTATCGGGGTAGATATTTTGTAGTCTTAGGGATGATAACGTTTTGTATTGACCTTTCAATCATGAAACTCATTTTTATGTTCACTCTGATGCATCTAACCCTATTTTTTGGAATCTTATTAAGAATTTGCCTTCTTCTTTTATGAATTTTCATGGTAGTATAGGTTGGAGAGGATCACATTGGAGATGTCATCATTATGGACAAGGTACTCCAAGTGAATCCCTGTAGAGGATGCACACTAATATATAATTTTTTCCTCATGATAATCATTTACATACTCATCTTTAAAATATTCCTAGACCAAATCCTAAGTTTTTCAATAAAAATTCTTCATTACCATTTATTACTAAGATCTTTTCACTTTTATCAGATAGACATACTTCTTCCAATAGGAAACATGTTGGCACTAAAAGTGATCCCATGGTTACTCATATGCTTTAAAAATTAAATTTGGAGATTGATGATAGCTCTGAGGGGACAAGATTTATTGAGTTACTGACTGTGTAGATATAATACACTAAATACCAAATTGATAAAGGTGTTCCATTAATTGATTTAATTTTTTATGTGAATTATGATTAACTATGGTTGATATATTTTATGTTAGTTTTTGATATTATGATATTTTTTATTATGATCCTTTAATTTTTTAGTATGTGGATAGATATTTTTATTGGTGGCATATTTCATCTTGCATATAAGAAACACACTTTATTTATATTCAGAATAGAAGATCACTAGTTTTGTTTATTTACTTATTTTGATCATCATGGATAAATGTTATTTAAAATATTTAGTATTATTAGTTTTAAAATTGTTTAATTGATGGTATTTATTAATTATTTGTTGTATGCATGATTAAATGGTTACTTAAATAATGTCAAATAAGTCAAGGGAGCCCACCTGTTATAATTTGTAATTTGATTTACTTTTATTTATTTAATTTCTTGGACTTTAAGTCCAAAATATAAAAATTAATATATGATTTTATAATTTATAAAGTAACTACTGTACTTTTACATTTAGCTAACTTTAACTAAAAGTTAGATGTAACTTGATTCATAACCATCAAAATGGAGAATTAATTTATAAAGAGATTGAAGATAAATAATAAGAGGAGAAACTTATAGGTATCAAGAGCACTTCTAAGTTTAAATTTGTTCACCAATCTTCTTCATTCCATGAAAGCATATTTGAGATTGAGTAATCATTTGTATATAGATCAAGTAATTCATTATTTGACAATAAATTAATCCACTTGAGTAACGTAGGTATATTTAGTTTTCTTGAATTATTCATTGTTGATTATCTAAAATTAATCAAGCATTAATGTAATTTGATGATTGTAGATATGCAATGATATGAGCATAGCATTTTGTGTTTGACCAAAATAATGATGAATATATCAAATTTTGAAACAAATTATTAATATTTTGATTATAAATTGATTTTCAATGGAAGATTATTTTATAATCGTAATATTTAATTTCTCAATAAATCATTTTCTATTTTATCTAAGTCCATTCTTGTTCCAATCTCAAAAAAATCTTATTTGTCATAGTTAAAATTTATTTTCTATTTTAATTAGACTTAAACTTTTTGATTTAGATTAATTTAGTTATTTAATAAACTTTCTTAGATCACTTTAGAAGACAAATTATTGTTGTATGTTGTTATTTTCTTATTTATGTATTTTTCTGTTAGATTTATTTTTAAGTAAAGTTCATTTTATTTTTTCTTTCTTGATTTCTCACTTTTGTTCAAACCTTTAAATTAGGTTTATTTAGTTAATTGTATTTAGATTGTATCTATTTTCTAGTTATCTCACTTTCTTATTTAATTATTTGTCTTATATTGATTTTTATCCTTAGATTATTTTCTTTTATATATTAATTTTTTTTATATTATCTCTAATTTAGTTAATTGCATTTTACATTCCTTATTTTTCTATCACTTTTTGTATTAGGATTAGTCTTAGATAATTTTCTTCATTATAGTATTTGCTATTTTTATAGTAGTAGTTAATATGATAGTATTTATCTATGTTTCCTTCTTTGGATATTGTTTTCATTCCTATTATTTGTATTTTAGTTTCTTTATGCTATTTCTTTTTGTTTATTTTAGGTTGTGGCTCTAAGTTATTGATAACAAAAATAGACCACTAAGACTATATGTATTTGATATCTTTCTTTGAAAAGATTGTCTCTTTCATATATATTACTCTAGTAGATAGGTTAGATTACACCGTAACATGATTTTGATTTTATGATTAAATAAGTATATTGTAATGATAAATTAAAATCCATATCTATCCCCAAACTGCATATAAGATAAACTACGAAAAAAATTAATCAAACATTCATAAAATAATAATAAACATGCACATAACAAGAGATGTCAAATTTAACGTGGTTCACCCAAAATGGGCTACATTCACCAAACTTGTCCAATATATTATTTCTATAAATATAAGGGAGAAATAAAATCCTATAATAAACCCCGTTACACCTCTCTACCTTTTTCACCTCCACTCTATGCACCAATTTTTTATCATCATACATCGCATCCATATACTAATACATTTTAGGATGAAAAACAACTAAACATAACCTTTTCCCCCTTATAACCCCTTGTGCCATGAGGGATTCAAATAATGGGATCCAAACTTGATTGAAATAATGTCATAATTTTAACCTCTGATCCTAAAAGATAATCAAGTTTTACACCTAACAATATCCCACTTGGAGCCTAATTACAGAAACTCCACTGCTACTACATCCATCTTCAGCTTCTTTCCTATAACTACTATGGTAATCATATCCATAGGATTTTTACTAGTATGTATCTTCTCCAATTTTAGTTGCTCTTCCTCTATCACTAAATGAATGAAATGATACCACAACTAAATGTGTTTTGTCTTGGAGTGAAAAGCTAGGTTTTCTACTAGATCAATTGCACTCTAACTATCACTATATAGTATACATATTTCTTGACTATGTCCCAATTCTTCCATCAACCTCTGTAACAAAATTATTTACTTGTTTCTGTAGAAGCAACATACCCAGCCTCTATGGTTTAAAGTGCCATAACCTTATGTAAACATGATCCCCAACTAAGTATTTTACCACCTATTGTAAACACATACCTTGTAGTGCTTATTCTACCATCCAAGTCACCTCTCATATCTTAGTCAACATATCCCTGTAAAATCATATCCGATCTACCATAACTTAACATTGTATCTATGGTCTTTCTTAAGTAATGAAGGATCCATTTTACTGCCTTCCAATGTTCCTTTCTTGTATCACTCATGAACTACTCACCACTCCCACTGCATGTGCAATGTCCAACCTTGTACACACCATTACATACATTAAACTACCAACTACTAATGAGTATGAAATTTTAGACATCAAGTTGTTTTTTCTTGTGTTTTAGGACATTATTCCTTTGTTAATTTAAAATGTGTAGCCAAAGGTGTCCCAATTGATTTTATATCTTTCATATTAAATCTTTTCAACACTTTTTTGATGTACTCTCCCTATGATAATTTTGTCTTCCTATTGTTTCTATCTCTAGTTATCCTCATACCAAGGATCTATTTAATAGTACCTAGATCTTTCATTGAAAAACAATCACTTAACTATTTCTTGAGTACATTAATATTGTGCATGTTGAAACCAACTACAAGCATATCATCGACATATAAAAGTAAAATAATATAGCTTTCATTTTTAAATCTTATAAAATATACACAATGGTCTAAATGTCATCTAGAATAACCATGTTCCATCATAAAACTATCAAACATAATATACCACTTTTTTGGATCCTGTTTCAGGCCATATAAGGTCTTCTTTAATTTGCACACCAAATTCTCCTTACCATTAACTTCATAACCTTGTGGTTTCTCCATGTATATTTTCTCCTTAAAATCTCCATGAAGGAAATTAATCTTCACATCTAATTGTTCCAAGTGTAAATCTTCAAAAGTTACTAAGCTCAAAATAATTCTAATTGAAATCATTTTAACAACTAGGAAAAATATTTCATCAAAATTTATACATTTCTTTTATCTAAAACTTTTAACCACCATTTTGCCCTTGAATTATTTTTACCTACATTATCCTCCTTTATCTTGTATACCCACTTACTCTACAATGCCTTCTTTCTTTTGGGAAGCTCCATCAAATCCCATATCTAGTTTTCTATTAGAACATCATACTCCTTCTTCATAGCTTTCTCCCACTTATCCTTGTCATCAATCTACACTGTGTCTTCATAGATTTTTTGCTAACCACTATCAGTAAGTAATAAATAAAATAAAGAAGGAGAAAATGATTAGGTAGTCTATTTACTCTTGAAGATCTTCTAACAAGGGTTTGAAGTACCTATTTATGTTGCATATTTTGATCAAAAACCTTTGGAACATGTTTTTATGTAATGTCTTCTAATATTGTATGTTCCTTTTTAGATTATTCTTACTTCTTTTCCTACAACTGGTCCATGTACATGACTTTTTTATCGAACACAACATCTTTACTCCTGATTATTTTCTTATCTTCCATATTCTACAATTGGAATCTAAAGTCAACAGTTCTATAACCAATAAATGTGCATTTTTGAGACTTAGATTCTAACTTATTCCTATGATCTTTGTCATTATAAAAAAATAACTCACAACCAAAAAATATTTAAAAAAATAATCTACCTTCTTTCTAGTCCATGCCTCCTTTGTATTCCATCATCCAAAGAACTCGAAGGTCCTCTATTTATTAGATAAATTTTTGTAGTTACAACTTCTATCCAAAACTATAATGGTAAACCTATATGCAATCTCATGCATCTAACACATTCCATAATAGTCATATTCATTATTTATAACACCATTCTATTTTGGTATTCTTAGAACTATTTAATGTCTATGAATTTCACTTTTTGAATAGTAATTATTAAAAGTGTTACTACAATACTCACCTCCATTACTAATCTGAGACATTTTAGTTTTAAACATGTTTTATTTTCAACTAAATATTTTCATTTATTGAGTTTATAAAAAATATTAGACTTCTTTTTTATACATTATACCCAAACCTTCCTAGTTACATCATCCATAAAAGTAACATAATAATTTGAACCACCAAGTGAAGATACTTGGGCTAGTCCCCATACATCCATATGCACAAGCTCTAACTTTTACTCCTTCTTGACTTGTCTAACCTTGAGAAACCTCACATGTTTTTGTTTCTGATATACAGAGTGCTCACAAAATTCTAGATCTAATTCTTTCAGACCTACTAGTTTATCCTTTGCATGTAGGGTCTTTATTCCCTTTTCACTCATGTGGCCAAGTCTGAAATGTCACAAAACTATGTCTTTACATGTAGGAGCTACAATATAAGATGAATTATAATTATCTATAGACAATATAAAGTGCCTTATTTCTTAATTTTTGTAACCACTAAATAACCCTTTGTAACCTTCCATGATTTAGCTATAAATGTGACCATACAACCCTCACTACCCAACTATGCTACAGAGATCAAATTTCTCCTCAAGATTGGAATAGGCCTGACATCCTTCAACACCCAAGTATTTCCATTCTATAATTTAACCTAAACACTTTATTTTTAAATAATGCTATAGGATTCATCATCACCAAGGTAAACATTCCCATAATTACCTTGAACATATTCTATAAAATAATGTTTATGAGAGGTAGCATGAAAAGAAGCACCTGAATCTAAAACCCAAGATTCAAAAATATTATCCAAAGAAAGTATAAAAGCATCTTGTAATATATCACTTGCTACATTTACTTCTCTATTACCTTTCTATTGGTCTTTACCCAATTTTTCCTTTTAAAACCAACATTCTTTCTTTGTGTTTCCTGGCTTGCCACAGATCCAACATTCCATTTTGCCTCTTGATTTAGATCTTGCACCCTCTTTTGATTTTCTATGGTTACTCTTCCTATATTCTTCTACCTTCCTCTATTCTCAATTGTTAATGCATTTTTAGATATGGATGTTTCACCTATCCTTTTCCTTCACATTTCCTCACTTAGGATATCACCCACCATATCGTCAAACTTTAGTTTGGCATTTTTAGACACAGATTTTATTACCAAGCTATTCCAGCTTTCAAGAAAGAAACAAAGAATAAGAAGATCCCTAACATCATCATTAAATTCAATATTTATGGAATGTAACTAACTATTAATCATGTTAAACTCATTTAAATGATCTAGTATTGAACCATTTTTAGACATTTTCATATCAAACAATTTTTTCATTAGAAATATTTTACTTGAGGTAGAGGGTTTTTCATATAACTTTCCTAATTCACTCATAATACCTATTGTATTTTATTTTGATATGTTTAATTCTATAGAATATTCAAGGCAAAACTATGTGTTTCCAAGGGCTTTTTGATCTAATAGTTCCCAATCTTCATTTGACATTGTCGATGGCTTCTTAGCTTGCCCTCCCAATAGCAAATAGAGGTCCTTCTGGTAAAAGTAATCCTCCATTTGCATCTTTCATAATACAAAGTGTTATCCATTGAACTTTTCCATCTTAGATTTATTTTCATCCATCATAGCTCCCACTTGAGGTCAAACCTTTTGCTTCCTATGATTTAAAATTATACAAAAAATCTTTGCTCTGATACCACTTGTTAGGATAAATTAAAACTTAGATCTATCCCCAAACTGTATACAAGAGAAACTATGAAATGAATTAATTAAACATTCAAAAAATAAATATAAAAATGCACATAATAGGAGATGCCAAATTTAATGTGGTTCACCCAAAATGGGCTACATCCACCAAACTTGTCTAGTATAATATTCCCAACAATACAAGGGAGAAATAAAATCTTGTAACAAACCCTGTTACACCTCTCTACATTTTCTACCTCCACTTTTTATACCAATTTTTTATCATCATACATCTTAGCCATATATCAATAAATTTTAGGGTGAAAATACCTAAACATAACATTTTTCCCTGCTTTTAACCCCCCACGGCATGAAGGATTCAAATAATGGGAACCAAACCCAACTAAAATAACATTAGAATTTTAACCTCTGATCTTGGAAGACAATCAAGTTCCACACCTAACATATATGATTTATGAAATATAATTACGCATAACTCAATGTTTAATGTGTTGAATTATTCTCAAAAATATTAAAATCACTCCACATATCTTAGGATCAATTATTTATCCTTGGACCCATTATGATTAAATCGGTTCAATTCTATCTTGACATTTGTGATAGGTGAAAGGGTCAATTCCTTGATGTGACGATTTCTCTATCAACATCATTCACCTACTAATTTTTTTATTCCTTCTCCTCTCTACCTTTCTTCCATCTTCTTTGACATCTCCTCTTCTTCAATATTACACTTCAATCTCCTTCCTTCATCAACTTATTCTTTGCAATGTGGGCACCTCCATGGTGCTTTGCATGCCTTATGGGGTTTTTATATCATATTATTTCACCATATCCTTTGCAAGATATGTTTTAATATTTTCCTTTCAACTACCTTTTCCATGGGTGTATCTTCACTTAGGTTGAGTCAAATTCACCCAATTTTACCATCCTCAATTTTATCTTTTCCCATTTTTATTCCTTCACTCCTCATGCACATAGAAAATATATCTTCTTTATTCCCCCTTCAGTGTTCTTATTATTATTTCCTTTGTCCAAGTGTCATGCATGGCTCTTATTATGCACTACTTTCTATTTGAACATACCTTTACTTATCCTAAATGGAAAGTAGGCATTATTTCTCTCTCCTACACCACCCTTCACCTTTGCTCTTCACTATATACTTAAACTAATAAATTATTAGCCCATTCTAAGGGTTGGGATGATATTTATTCTACTCTTCTCACCTAATCCTTCACTTTGTGTACCCTTCATCTTATCTTGACCTACCTCACTCTTGTAGGAAAATTTATGCTTCACGATCTATGTTTCACAATTTCCAATTTCATGATATTCATTCTCGTCATTCATTACCCTTACATGGCATGCCATGTATTATCCTATTCTACTCATGTCATGCTTCTACAAGACATCCTCTCTAATTGTTATCACTTTAAAATTTATCTTCTTCATTATTGCACATATCCTTGATTAGTTACTTTATTATATGATTGAAACTAAGATGCTTTTGCTATCCCACATTTATTGAAATAACTCCAAAAAAATGAAGTTGTATATCAGAGTATGTATTTGGATGTGTAACAGGCCCAAATCTCACTTGATAGATAAAATGGTACTCGCTTAATATAACCACATTTGTACAACTTGGAAAGGTTAATCTTAACCCTCTATGTTATTAATGGTCACAATAATTCCATGACATGGAAACTGATAACACATTATCTTAATTGATAATCAGGCATAATATCTAGCCCTATAAACACACATAGAAACCCACTATTAGCTTGAGTACATACAAACTATGCTAATCTTTTTAAGCATGTAACAAAATATCAATTTTATAAGATATTATAATCAGATTATATGCATACTTACCATAATCTAAAAATACGGAAGAAGATACAATCATGCTTTACTACATATAACAAATAATGATATAGTGGTTGTCAATCCTTGAATCATTATAATCCATTCCATATTGGCAAATAGCCAATGTGATACCATAAATAAAGGGAGATCAATACCCCTTAGTACATGGTAGCTAAAAAAAATTAGTTCCATAATATAGATTGTTTTATCAATTGACGTTTCAAGTAAGGAAGGAATATAAACCGTTACAACATTCGCATGCCCTTTAGTGTTTTCCCACCATATATGAAATCAATAATTTATTATATATGAATAAATTTTAAAATATTAACCTCTCATTCTCTTAAGGAATTCATTAAAGAATTAAATCACTCCATACAATGTCTTACTAATTAATTTCAACATGAAGGAGTAACATGTTTCACCTATGTACCAATATATCATATTCAATCATGCAACGAATCCAAATGAACCAGTTTACTGAAGCATACAAGTAGCAAGGTTTACACACGTACCAATACCAATGCCTACTTCAATATAATCTAACCAACATGAGGAAAATTTACTGTTGATGTCTAGCAGATGAAAATGATATCCACATATACATTTTAAGCCACTTCATTTATATAAGCATATAATCATATAAGCAAGGAAAATTATCCAATAATATTCCATTTAATTTATATTATAAGATATTTAAGATTGCCTTGTTCATCCATAAACTATAAATTTATTCCAACATTGACTTGTACATACTCTTATGATAGGCAGTGATCTAGTGTGGAAAATAACTCAAAAACTTGATCATTTGGTTAAACATATACACAAGCTGAAACATCCAAATGTTACTATAATCCATGCATAAGTTGAAAACCAACCAAGGATTAGTTAAATACACTCATTTTATCATAAGAGTTAATTCCCAATGCATATAAGAGGAAATGAACACACACACACACACACACACACACACACACACACACACACATCCAAAGGAACAAGTGGATAATACTCAATAGCCAATATTCAAACTAAGGTTCTAGCTTTCTATTAATCCAAGAGAGCATACTCAAGCATGCCTGAATTATCAAAATAAATAAAATTTATTTGCTTAAAAAATATCTATAACAATAATACTATGATGTTTCAATCAATAAATTATATATAAGTTTTACAAGGCTTCATATGTAAAAAATGTCACATTAAAATGTGCTTAACATCATTGCCATGCATGTTCCATAATGAAGATAACAAGGCAATTTACCAATGTAGCAATAATATTGAAAATCAGTTATCCTTCCAAGGATAACCCAAGTATAAAGCTCAAGTATGCCTAAACACAAGATAGGTAAACTCTTTGCCTAAAAAACTCACTACTCAAGTTACCATGACAATTTATATCAAGTGAACATAATGAAGTTCTATAAGATGGCACAATGAAATATTACTACACTATGTGTGTCAAAACCAATTACAGGTTATAACTTAAAGAATGATTAGCTATGTATTAATATAATAAAAAATCAACAACAATAACAAATATGGTGTATCATTATAACATTAGCAAAGAATATCTGATTAATAATCCAAGATAAAATCCAAGTGCACCCAAAGATTGAATTTAGAACTATATGTGAACTCCAACATATTACATCATAATAATTAGCATGAACTTATATTTCTTAATTCCAAAAGATCCATAACCATATATAATGTTAGCATGTTAAGATCTAAATGTAACTAATCTAAAATCCAATGGAAGTAATTATAATTACATCCACTAGTCATGTTGTAAGGAAGTAAACATGAAATAAAATATTACCTATCCATGAAGTCATACAAGAGTGGAGTAGCCAGAACCAAAAAATTCAAACCCTCCCAACTAGTCTTATGAGCCTAACCATCAATGTCCCTTATGACCCCAAGAATCAACTAGATGGTGGTTTTGACAAACAGGGTCAAGGAAGAAGTTATGAGCAAGTTAGATTCCAAACCCAAGGACATCACAATTCAATGACATAACACCAACACAAGGCACAATCACCATCAAGGGTACATTCCATGCAGTCATAAGTAGACTAGAAATCACCACATATAGCTTAAAATTATACTCAACCAAGTAAAGAACCAATAATAAAATCAGCCAAGCATAATAATTAGGTAACTCAACCATACCACTTTCCGAAGGCAACAATTAAGGAATCTAGGAATCAATAAAAACCAAAATGATCATAAATCATAACTAATTTAGCACTAAAATAAGAAATAGATAACAATTGGTCCACAATTTTTCTTGATTCCCATAATGCCAAGAAGTTCTGAAAGGCAACAACTAACAAAATAGGCATTCCAATAATAAACTAGTTTTTAATCCAATGACTGATAAGGGAGATTTTGGATATCATCATGAGATCTCATGACCTCATATGATCAATAAATTTTACAAATTGGGTCACCTAAGTTATGGGATAGTATATATTTTAAATGGTTTAAAAATTAAATTGAAAACCTTCAATAAGAGACAATGAAAACAACAAGGCTTTGCCCATATCCCAAAGAACCAATGGTGTGTAACCATATAGGAATTCATAAAAATACCACCAAAAATTTATACTATTAAAATAACACCCACAAATATTTCATCAAAATCACATACACAATTTTTATAACTAGATCGACTTAAACAAGGGGAATATGAATAATTAGTTTATAAGAAGGAAAGACCAGTCAAGGCTTTGCATCCATTTATTGCAACTAGCCCAATTCATTAATTAAAATAATAAAATAGATCAATTCTTCTCAATCAAATTATATATATCTAAATGGCTAAAGTGTACCATTCCATGTACTTATACGGCCAATTCAAAACAAACCTCAATCTAATTAGACTTGTGGGAATATGTTAATGATGGATAAAAATTTAACCCATTGAGTTTAAGAGGTTAGAATTTATTTAATTCAAATTTAAATTATAGTGACAATATAGAACCTATAACTTCATAGTGACTCAACTCCTTTAACATTCAAGGCCCTAAATCGATTTACCACATTGGAGAATAAATAATACATCAACATCAATTTTCTGCCCCCATAACAGAATAGAAACCCAATTCAGATATTAAATAAATATATGATAACCATTGATCCAAATATACCTTATGATTGAGATAACCCCACGAACAATTTTAAATCAAAACAACAACATATATAATAACCCAAAATCTGTCATAGGTGGTGAATATGTCCCAAGTTGATTTTCATATTAAACTCGTGATTCATCTTTCCTAAAAGTACAACCATTAGATATAGGGTCTGGTGACTCATCATGGCATACCCAAGTAAAATAATTCCTAAGAAATAGTATCTTGAATTGAGATCATCAAAATTGTAGGGTTTATTAAAATGTAATCCATTTATTAAAATAACTCATGACAAGTAACATAGTTGTTCCACTATACATGACATTCCTCAAATTGGATGGTTTAACCATACACCCACCCAATCATATTAGCACATCAGTAGATCAATTTTGTTAGGCCATGACATACATGTATTAACATTGAAAAATACATAGCCAGATAATGAAACATTTGCTAGGAAGAGGGTTTATCTAAATCAATATTTGTGGAAAATAATTAATATAATCAATATTTTTTTTAGTTTATATGCAAAATAGGAATATTAAAAATGTATGGACTCCAATCAATGGTCATTATGTATTTCTTAGGATATTACTAGTTAATAGTCAAAATTAGCTTACTTGGTGGGATGTAGAGTTGGAATGGTTTACGCAATGCAAGCAAAATAGTCTAGAAACCCCTATATTCCTTTTCTCCTCTACTTTGTCATTCCTATCCTCTAACATTCCATCTCTTATTATTTTCCCTATGCCTTCCTTTATACACCTCTCTCCTCCATACATTCCTTTTTTTCCTACCCCTGTATATATCTTGCTTTCCCTCTTTTTGTCCCACCATTCTTCCATACATGTCCTCTTCCCACCAGCTTTTTTTCTTCCTCCTTTTTCTCCATGTATCTCCCTTCCCTTTCTATGACTTATTTTTCTCTTCTCTTACACACTCCAATCCCATCCTTCCCATCCCTTGCATTCTTTTTCTTACCTTGTACACATTTCTTTTGATCCTCTACTTCCCTACCTTTGCATCCTCTTTACCAACCCCCCTAACTTCTTTCTCACCCCCACACCACTCTCCCAACTCTCCTCCCATATGCCATTCATGATAAGATACAAATTTTTTCCCCAAAATGCATCAACTTACTCCCTTAGATATGACCCACCACCAAAACTCAAAAGTCATAGTCAAAGATGGTCAAAGTTATTTATGATTATTATGATATTTATTGACTAACACATGACCTAACTTGTTTAATAATCCTATTCTACACCAATAAATAATGAGAGATACATCCCTTGATATGATGATACTAGAGTTAAAAATAAAGTCTAACATATTACATCATTTAAATCAAAACTCAATAGCTTAAATGTAGAACATGAAGATTTTTATTGTTGACTCTTTTTTTATTAAAATTTTATTTATGATTAGTTCCATAATCTTTCAAATAATTCCATCCATAATTATAATTATTTTGAGGCCACTTTCTTGGCACACTTTGAAAAAGTGACAAATCATAGCTTATGTAGATGCTAAATATGGATTTTACATGATAAACTAGTATTGCACACTTGATAGATATCTCTCAAGCCCTAACCCTTCAATTCATGGCCTCCCTTATGTTGAAATCTAGTGATTTATTTCAAAATAATAATAAAAAATCCAAATATTTTGATATATACAGGTTAGATTATTTTGTTTTAATTAACCATTCCATGTGATTTATTTCAAAATGTGTGGTATAAATACAAAATAAATCCCACTCATTATTCATCTATAAATTATAAATAAAACGCCTATCAAACTCACTAAATCATTTTCACAATTAAGTTTTACTAACCTATTCTTCTTTATTTGGAAATGAGTCATAATTTTAGTCTTTATACATGTATGAAGCATTCAAATAAAAACTAGTGAAAAATATTTATCAAGTTTTAAGTCAGATCACTACATGCACTCTCATATACAATATTGCACCATTTCTAACATAAAAGCCTATGTAATGGGGAGAACTAAATCAATCTAAGGTTGTATTCTAATTATATGGCTATGTAGTTAACACTCTTTCACAGAGGGGTCTTTGAGTCAAATGGACTTCATTTGAGCCCACTAACCCCCATTTTTCAAGGTGGAATGCCAAAGTTAGAAGACCTAGGGTTTTGATCAAAAGGATGATATTTGGAACCTATGTGTGTGATCCTAGTTGATAATATGTAAGATGACAGTGAACCTAAATAGGCACAAGTGAGATTTATAGAAAAGGACATGTATTCTATAGAATATAAAAGCATAAATTTTAAGATAGGAACATCAATGCCAATGCCCTTATTTTGATAATAGTTTTTAAATTGATAAAGAGTTGATTTCTAGAATCAGATGAATCAAAGTTGAGGATCATATTAATTGTTTTTACACCTACACTTCCTAGATATGTCTTCACATCGATAAACAAGCTAAGTATTATTTATTCTTCATGTTTGAGAATTTAAATTAATATTTTCAATAATACTTTCTATTTTTATCAAATTTCCATAATTTATCACTGTATTAGAATATATTATGAATCTAAATTATTTAATTAACCTAATTTTATAATAAATTAGTAAAATTTGATTAGTTTATTTTCTCTCCCAACCCTTGTTTTTTAAAAGTGTTAAACATTTGGTGAACCTGACATGTCATTCTTCTTGTACAAATCATAGGTTTCCTTATGGCTTTTTGATTTTTAAATTACTAAAAATATTGAAAATTAGATTTGCTTAAAGTACATAGGAACTAATAATGCTCAACATGGATACACCTAGAATTTGCTTCCTTATAAAATACATAATGGTTTTCATTGATTTTTATCTCAAATACATTACTAAATCAATCAAAGATATAACCCAATGGAATCAAGAAATTAGTAAAAAGAGTATTTTAATATAAGATAAAAATTTAATCTCTCTTTACAACTATCATTATAATAACATTGAACCCTTGTCTAGATTCAATAAGAAACAATGTAATTGATATCAACTAGATCCTATTTAAGTGACACCTACTATCCAACTCCTATTATTCACTCATAACTTATCTTAGATTCTGTGGTCTATGTTATTTCTACTAAAAATGGAAAGGGTTCCCAACCTCCCAAGCCACCTATTCATATATGACAAGTTCCTTTTAAGCCTAAGCTAGTAATAAAATCTAAAGGGTATGATATGATTGAAAAATTAGGTAATACCCATGCTAAGATATCAATCCTTAAAATTTTAATATAGTCAACTACCTATAAGGATCCGTATATGAAGCTTTGCATGAAACCCAAGTACCAAATGACATATATCTAGCTTTTTTTTTAAGATATTATGAAAAACCTAAAAAATAATGCAAATCTTATCACTTTTGACTGAAAATATTTACCCTCAAAGGATATCATTGATCAATATTTTAATTTATTTATACAAGTCAATATTCATAATAAGGGGATCAAGACAGTACTAATTGAAAATGGGCCAGGTCTAAATATTTACAACACAATTTTTTTTTAAAATTTAATAGGTATTATAAATGATATTATTCAAAAATAAAGCATACATTTTAAAGTACTTGATAATTCATGTAGCCCATCTTAACCAAATCACATTACATGTGACATTGGGACACAAAATAGTAGAAGTTACATTCTGAGTAATGTATTAATAATTACATTATAACTCACTCTTGGGTAGACCTTAGATACATAATTGAGTAATGTCTCAATCATTGCATTATAAATTACACTTGGGTAGACCTTGGATACACATTTTGGAAGTTGTACCATCCACATTACATCAATTTGTAAAATTCATACATCATGGGAGATTATGGACAATGCCTATGGATAATGACCTTTTTAATTTTTAACAAATGTTACATTTCAACATAGAAGAGGTTCCTAAAATGGTGTCACCTAAGCAATTTAATCCAATTGATAATATGTTAAGTTATTAGATGGGTTAATTTAGTTAGATTAATAATTTATCTCAAGATGTCCATAAGGCACTAGCATCCAAGATGCACATAGTTACACATTAAAAATAGGAAAATAAACATAAATATAAATAAATAGAATAAAATTAAGTGAAAAAGGAATCACGGGCATGTAAACATCAAGAAAATCAAACATTGTAGCTTCTTTTAAGGGAAAATTTTGAACAATAATATGTCAATGTTTCAGAGTATTACAATAATGATGACGATGTCCCTATTTACATGATAGATGAAAAGAGTCACAAACTTAGTTTTGATCTACTTTTATTTCTCTCACATAATATATTCACAGCTATAGGCCATGCTACACATAATTTAAATCCAAAATAATAAGTTTTGAAATCATATACAAATAAAGGAAAGGAAAATATCATAGATGAACATGTGAATGCTTGTTATACAATTCATCATTATTGGTTTAAAACTTTGAGTCAAATTTACAAGGAAAAAAATTGAATACATAATGTTAATAATGTGGAATAATCTCATAGGCCATGATAATAGATTCTACAAATCATGATGCAATAAGATACTCCACACATAATCCTTTCTATGTTAATTGAACACACAATGATATCTTTACCACCTACCAATCATAGGTCAAGGGATAGGCTAGTCCATATAGAATGATTAAATTATTATAATTATCATAAAATCATAGGCCATGATACATATCATTATGAGGAATTACAAAAATAAATAAATAATTATTGGATTTATAGATTATGCAAGAACAATGATAAAGATCCTTAATCTTGAATAATTAACAAGTATAAAATAAAAGGGGTATAATCAAAAGTGCTAGAAATAAGAAGATCTAACCATTTTTTTATTTAATAAGGTAAAATATAGGTTTTAAAGGGACCTAGAAACATGAGAGTACATTACAATAGTTTTAATAGGCCAACTAGGGTCAAGAGGATAAAAACATAAAAACTAGTACTTTTAATGAAAACAAGAAACATAAAACTAAAACTAAACTAGGTGGAAGGTCCCTCTTGAGTATCTTTAGCATTAGTAGCATCCTTCACTAGGATGATGGGTTTGTCTTTTGAAACTTTTGCATGAGTACAATTCCTGGGGCCTTCAGCCACTTCCCCAGCAAAGATCATTCTGGGTCGCTTCCTGCCTTTAACTTGTGAAGGAGTCTATTTAGGGGGGACCCCCCTAAGGGATCCTAGGGAGGGGATTTAAGGACCTTGATAAATTTCATAATAGGGGATTTGGGTGGTTGAGTAGAGTGGGAAAATGTCTAGATAGTAGCCTTAGCCACCTGGTGAAGTTCATTCTAGTATTGTATAATCTTAGCCAGGCCAAACCCTGCTTGTTGAACCCTTGAGTTGAAATTTTCAAGCAATTGTTCATTATTTTCCAATTCATCCATCACTATGGTCTTACCTTTCTAAGATAAAGTCATAGGAGTCTCAATTTCAATAGGTTTAGGCTTGGGGATAAATATTAATTTAAGAGGTACATCATTAGGGGGGACTAAGATAAATTGTTTTGGGGGGAGCATTCAGGGGGTAGGTGGGATCCCTTAGTAGGGTCTTCCCTTGAGGAGTCCTCCTTGAAATAAGATCCCTTATGGGGGACTTTCCTACCTAAAATTCTTGACCATGTTTAACAAGTAGGAGGATGAGACCTTGATGGAGGATGGGATTAGTATTGTTTACATAGTGGATCAAAATAGTACTTTCTGGGGACTTGAGTAGGAAATATGGAAGACTGATTTTAAACCCAATGAAGTGATTTAGGAGAAGGAAATGGTGTGAAAAAATTAATGTATACTTACCTTCCAAAGTCATTTACCTCATGATTTAAAGGCAGATATCTTGCTAGTAACATGGGAGTTCAGCTCGAGGAAATCCTTTCTTATCTATCTAGATGAAGTAATTCATTCTGAAAAATCATTGTAGGGATTATTGCTTCTTTGACTAGTCTTTAAATTCCTTGGCACTTACATAGGACATACCCGTGGCATCACCAATGAATTACTTTGAGATGTTTATGGTGATGCCTCATACGGTGACCTTCTATTTTGTCCATGCCATGATGAATTCTTAGGAAACCATGGCATTATGTTCAATAATGCATTTTATAAACTCCATAAGACCCACCTTCTTGAGTTTCTTCTAGACCTTCTTTCCTTATAGACCTCTTTGCATGATTTGGATTCTAAGCGGTCCCTATCACCACCCATGGGTGCTATAAATGTAGAGATGGAGTGGGAGAGCTAAAAATTATGGATGTAGCCAAAACAACTAGGGCTCAAATGGGAGGGAACTCCCACCAAAGTCCCATGGAGATAACTAATCCCCCTTTCTTTAAAATGAATGTGGATCAGATGAATCAATATTTGACCTGTCAATTTGAGGGGATGCATGTGGAAGGGATGATTATTTTAAGTTACATTCAAATAAATAAAAAAATATAAAAAATATTTAGTATTTACATGTTTACTAGATTTTGCATATGTTATTTACTTTATGTTAGTAGATATAATATATTTTAATTTATGTACATAGATATATATTCATGGTTACTTGAGTGTGATACATTCATAAAATATATCCATGATACATGAGCATGAAAAGGTTTAAACCTTTCCTCTTCTCATGTGACACACTACGTTGGGGGCATTTTGCTTCTATTTATAGCAATCGATATAGGTTCTATTATTTTTTGGTCATTTTACATTATCATGTTAAGATTATATACTAATGCTTACACATGAATATCTTCATGATTAAATATTACACATTATACTATATATTTTATACTATATGACATTTTTCTATCATGTGTATGTAGGGATTATTATGACATGCTTATGTTACTTTCTTATATTTCATTTATTTATATTATCACAAAGATTACTTAAGTGTACTTTATTTTTTAGTACCTTGTTTATATTATAGAAAATTTGAACATGTTATTTTTTTTTCCATATTTACCTTGAGTTTTGATTTTTTCTTTTGTGTGCAAACACCTTAATATATTATCCTCTTAAGTGTGTGGCATATGAACATTGATGCAGGAACATCACTACAATTTGTAAAGTTTGGTTTATTTCCAATATATTGAGTCTTTATATATTAATTTTAGTTTTTTATGAGTCACTCTTAGGTTTTGTATCTTTTTCAAATTTGAATTGGACTCGCTTAATAATTTTCTTGCCTAAGTGATCATTTTGAAAATTAGAAAAGCCTTATATTGCTACTAGAGTTTCTTCATGTTTTTGAAAGTTTAATTGTTATGAACTTGTGTGTTATGGGTAGTTAATAATGTTTATGGTGGTTTATTAATTTTTATATTGTATTATATTCTTAAGTCCTAACTATACCTAAACACACCAATGGTATGTCTTTCCTTGTTACATTGGGGGAATTAAGAGGTAGTTAGGGAAGTTGTAGGAGTTTGGATAGGTAGATGTTTGGTTAGTGAGTAAGTAAGGATATATATATAATGAAAGGTGGTAGAGGAATTTTAGTGGAGAATATATTAAACCCAAGTAACAAAAAAACTTTGTCTAACATACTCTATTCTCTAAGAATTTGTTAATAATCATGAATGTGTCTCAATAAAGAGTCTTTTGAAAATTTGGAGAATTCAATACTCTAATTTTGAGAATGACAATGTAATTATTGTTAATTTATTTATATTAATGAATATATTATGTTTTTAATGTAAATTGGAGAGTAACATTAAGTTTCTTGACCCTATTATAAAATTGTATTCTATGTTTAATAGACTAAGAGAAAGCATGTGTTTTGAGAGAAGATTATGTGGGAGGATGTTTGGAAATAATTGATGATTATTAATTTGATATAATAGTTGTTTAAAGATATCTTAAAATTTTCCTTTGTTATTTTGGTAAATATTTGCTGAGGATACCAAACAAAGACCTTGTGTAAACTGTATTTTGTGATCAAGCAAACTTGAGTATGCACTTTGGATAAGAAAGGTTTTGTAGATGAGGGTTGACAATTATATAAATTGGTAAACTCTTCTTGTAATTTTATTAAATTTATTTAAGTTTTTTAAATTCATTTTAATATATACTTGTCAATAAGAACTATACTCATACCTATAGGACACTATGTTTGCACACATAGTCAAAGCCAACATTTGAGTTAATTGATGAATAAAGGTAACAAGAGAGAAAATATAATGATTGAAAAAGGTGTATAGGTAATACATACACCTTATTCAAATCTTATAAAATAGGTAAATTTTATTTGAATTTTAAATTTTCAAATATATCCTTCTTGGGTCTGTAGGAACAAAAGTAACCCTAGGTTAGGGTTTCTAGACTTAAATGAGCATATCTTAAAACTCCATAAAAACCTGATGAAATTTTGTGGTTAATTGTTAAATCATTTGTTTGAAGATATTATGATGGTTTTATACCTATAAGACATTCATACATATGAAATATAAGGTCTATGTTCATAATAGGGGTTAAGAGGCCTAATTAGGCCTAAACAAAGATGAAAAAGTGCATCTAGATGCGAATTTGGGTTAATAAAAATTATGGAGAGGAAGTAGAGGATATAAGATACATAAAAAATACCTTATATTTTGAATACCAATCTATAGTTGTCTATACAACTCAAAAATGTCAAAAAAGGGCTACTAACCAACTAGGACAAAAGAAAGAAATAGTCAGTAATAAGAGTGAGTACTTTGGAGTTGTGTGGGTGGGATAGAAGGAAAAAGAGGATTTGAACAAGTTATTAGTTGGTCATGTGAACCCTATAAGTATAAATAAACATGGGACCTTATATTGACCAAGTTTCCAATGTGTTATTTTCATAGGATAAGCACATGGAACAAGACAAGTGGGAGAGATGGTAAGAATGAGAAAAATAAGGAAGGAGAGGTCAATTAATATTTGATTAGTGGAGATTGTGTGAATTAATTAGATGGCTAGGAATATTTGACATATGTTCATGTATGACTAAGCATGAAGGGTTTAAAAAATTGAAATATTTGGTGGTTCAAGAGTGGCTTAAGAGTCTTGTATCCAAAAAATACAAGCTATGAAGTAAAATAATAGAGGTAAAGCAAGAGCATCAGACATCAAGAAGAAAAAGTTAAGCAGATTAGAATTGGGTCGGTAGAGGTAAAATGTATAAGTTCGTATTTGCATCCATATCATGGTCAACGGTAAGTACCTCTACATCAAACATGCACCTTATTGTTGGTCTCCTTAAAACCCCTTTGTGTGACATTGAGTGATCTTGTATGAGTGTGCTTGATTATTTTATAATCTTGTGCTTATTAATTCTAGGCATTTACATGATCCATACCATGTATCTTAGGGTTTTTTATGTTTATATATTATGAGATTCATTGATACGTGTACTTAGACATGATACCACTATATGTTTCTTTATTATATGATTGATACAAATATTACATAGTTTTCTTATATTTTTTAGATAAGTGATTATCATGATGCATTCAACTTGCCTCAAAATGGGGGAATGTCATACAGACATGATTCCACATACACACAATTGGAAAAATTAGAAAATTTTGATATAGTTTACATGATTTAGATATATATATTTGGCATTAATTTTTATATATTTGGGATATAGTTTTTTAGATTAATTTCATATATTATACACATTTTACAAATTAGAGGTAAAATTTTGATGGATATTTCATGCCAGGTAAATGCACCAAATCATAGATACATATTCAAGTTACATAGTATTCATGCATTAAATTTACCAAGATGCACTAATTGAGATTTTATCTATTATGATAGTTCGTTTCCTTGAGTAGTGTGATCAATATTCAATGCACTCAATGGCCTTGGCACAACTTCCATTTTTTAGGTTGACATGGTTACACCATTTGACCTAGGTGATATTTTCTAAATTTGATAGATAATGTTTACACCTGAGTTTTGAGATTAAGATTCATTGATCTTGATGACCTTAGCACCACTCACCTTTATATTATATCGGGGTCATGATCATCCTATAATTCCCCTCTTCACATCTCCAAGGCTTAGTGGTGAACCTCACTCTAATGTTTTAGCTAGGAAACATCATCACCAAAGCAAAGTATCAAGGGGAAACATGATTACATCAACACATGTACTCCTGCTTGGATCTCTTTTATTTCAATCATTTCAATTACTTAAAATTTCAAATTATATCCACTAATTACATTGTAGCATGATCTTAATTTCATTAAATACACATACAAAAAATTCAAACATGGTTCAAGTAAAATCAAAGTGTGTTTTGCACACCAAGGTATCCATTTATTTTGTTTAACCTATGAATTTCATCCTTATATATTAATAAATTAAATTATGGGAAATGTAGATGCTGAATTTAGATTTTACATGACAAACTAATCTTACACACTTAAAAAATATCACTCAAGACTCAACCCTTCATTTTATGACCTCCATACTATCAAAAGGCTTGTGTTAGCCATGTCATTATTCTTAAATTCTTATTTTATGGTCCAACCCTGATATTCTAATTACCCAAATCAATTGTAGACAATATTATGCTTAAAACCTTATATACATCTTATGTTATTAATTATACATCTTTAGCAACTCTCTATTATCCCAAACACTACTGTCTAAAGTAGGACACTAGCATCAATGTTTGTTTCTCATATCTAATGCTAGTGTCCATCTCTAAAAACACTCAAATTTACAAATCTTTTGATATTTATGGGTTGGTATATTTATCTTAATTGTGGTATAAATAGAAAGTAAATCTCACTCATTATTCATATATAAATTACCAATAAAGTATCTATCAAGTTCACCTAATCAATTGCACAACTGATTTTTATTTACTTATTATTTCATGTTTCTAAATTACTCATAAGATATGTCTTCTTACAATTCTAGAGCATTGAAAAATAACCCATGAGCAGTATTTATCAAGTTACAAGCTAGATTACTACATGCACTCACATATAGCATATTAAACCATTGTTCACACATAATCCCACATAAAAGGGAGATATACATTAATATGAGGTCCTATTTAGAGTATATAGATATCTAGGAAATATTCATTGACATAAGGGTCTTTGAGGTCAGATTGAATTCACTTGATCCCACTAACCTCCATTTATCAAGGTGACATACCCAAGTTGGAAGACCTTGGGTTTTCATCAAAAGTTTTATATATATAATTTATGAAAGTGATCCCATTTGATAATATTCAAGGTGAAATTAAATTCTAACATGTGAAAGTCAAATTTATATAAAACTACTTGTATTCCATATAGGATAAAATTATCAATTTTAAGATAAATGTGTTGATTTTAGTGTACCTATTTTGATGGTAGCATCTAGGCTGAAAAATACATTATTTCCAAACAATAACAAATCACACTTGAGCATCATCGTAATTATTTATACACTTGAATTTCCCAAAAAAAAAAAATTCATCATTCAATAAGTTAAGTATTATTTATTCTTCATGTCTAACCATTCAAATTATTCTTTAGCATTGTACTTTCTATATTTATCAAATTTTCACAATTTAAAACTATATCATAATATATTGTAATATGAATGATTTAATTGGCCTACTTTAAAATAACTTAGTGAAATCTAATTAGTCTATTCTACCTCCCAACTCTTATTTCTAAAAGGGGTTAAATAACATCTTTAACACCAATTTTCCATCACAATAAGATAACCCCATGAGTTTATTAGAATCTTCAATGCAAGATTCCAAAATATGTATACCTCCATTTATGATCCATTTAGACAAAATTCCCCATTGGCCTTGGATATGTATAAAAATTCAATGGACCACATGACTAATGTGTTCCTCAAATGAATTACACAAGTAAATGACTTAGAATAGGCATATTCTGAGGTCATTAATATTGATAGATAGTTTAATCTAAAAGGATTGATTGTTCCAAATATTAATCCTTGAAAACATAAATTATAATTCAAAACTCAAATACAAATCAAAATACACATTTTCTCAATCCACCTCTAGCTACTAATGTGTTTCCATTAAGACAAAATGCCCCAAGTCAACATCTTAGTTTTGTGAACAATCTAACAAAAATCATGAATCAAAACCAAGCCTTAATTCTTTTGATTAATAAAAAATTAATTTTAGAATAAGATTCAAGATAGGGATAATTAGGTGTAATCTTTCAGGTAGTTCATAATCTCATCAATGGATTGTTAAATCTTCAAATATGGTAGGAAACACTGATAGAGGAAAAATTGATCAAAAATATGCTTGCCATAGATTTAATCATGAAAATAATGAACCAAACAATCCTAAACCATCACCCAAAAATTAAAATCAACATTTTAAAAGTATCTTTACCCAATTGGTGTAGAGTACACAACACTTCTCAACATGGTGAAATTGAATGTATTGAATTTTGTAATGACTTTGAATTTTTCAAAAATAAATGGAAGGATATGAGGTGATTATAAATTATTCAAATATATCCAACAGATCCAATTATTCTAATACATCATATACACTTAATACAGCCATGATGATGAAAATGTTTAGTTTATATGATCAAGATAACAATGATCCTGAAGAATATGTATAACAAATACATGTTTTCCAACAATACCAGCAAAATAATTATGCATTAAGAATAAAAATAAACTAACCCCTCATTATTTTAATACCACTAAACACTATTTTTATTCATCTTCATATAAAACCTAATGATGATCCACCACCTCTAAAAATTAATGACCAATTACCTACTACTGACATGTAGCTTATTTTCAAAAGGGTGGCTAAAATATACTAGATGATTGTTTTATCAAAAATTAGGAAATAAGAGATGTTAAATCCTAATTATATAAAATTAATTGAGTTAAATAAAGATGTAAAATATAAGCATAAATTGATAATTCACATATTATTAATTTAATATATTTATATATATGATAAAAAGGGGAAATACAATAATAAAATAACATATATAGAAAACTATAATGGGGGACTGAGACTAAGGCTATAAAAATGAATGCATGATTATGGGATGACATTCTAAATTAGGAACAATGTTTTGTTCATATCTAGGACAAGTCTATTGAAATCAGATAGGGGTGTGGTGCACTAGTTTCTATAGGGAGAACTAATGTATGGTAATGTCTTTTTCCATGTGATTGATATGGTAGGTTATCCTTCGCCTACATGACCTATTTGGATATGTGGGATATCTCTATCCATCCTAAGGACCATTATATGCCTTTTTCACCAAACCCATAGCTCAGTGAGACAAGAGGATAAATGCAATCTTAAGGTAAAAATGGGTTAGCTTTTGAATTTGTGCTTGACCTCAACACCCCATGTGTTGAGTGTTACTTACATACCAATACTTGAAAGAGGGACCAAAATCCATGTAGTTATCCCATGTTATAGTGGTGTGTGTGAATTACAGGTGAAAAATTATAGATGGTGGCGCAATCCTAGTGTGATTATATGCTTCAATAATAAAGTATGACCTTGGAGGTGTATGCAAACTTAACTTAGGGATACTAGGGCTATGTGGACTTTGATTTTGGAAAAATAGATGATTTATCTTAATGTTCAATTAGATGTTATAGTTTTTTCAATCATATGAGTATATAGTGGATAATAGATTGAAAATGTGGATTTATGGTGAACATTTTATAATTACTTTAGATAGGTCTTGTGAAACATGTATAATTAGCTACTCGGTAAATTTAAATTTGATAAAATAGTTTGTTTTAGAAAGAGGATGTTGCTATTGGATTTGGATAAAATCGAGGAGAAAGATAGTTGAAATAGGATGATCTTTATCTAAAAGGTAGACATATCTAAATTCAAGGTGTGTATCAGTATAAAAGTGAGCTTAGCCTTCTTATAATATTTGATAGAGAAATTAAAAATTATAAGTATCTTAAAAGGTAAGGGTCATCCACATAAAAAAATTAAGGGTAGTGAAGGATTATGGAAATAAGACTAAGCTAAGTGTGCATGAGGAGTGGTCACAAGTGCATATTTTTAGTGATAAATATTAATTTATGTGTCTACATTTTATCCCATTTTATTTTATAAATATTCAAATCAAAAGTATTAGAGCAATAGTAAAAAGTACATACTTTAAATTACCTATGAATAATAGTCTTGAATGTAGGCCCTAATGTTGAATTGTGCTTCATGTAAACCTCCAATAAATATGTATGCTTAAGATGAAAATCTAAAATTAAAGGCAATAAACTTATAAAACTAATAACAAGAAATGAATACACATGATTGGGTGTGTGAACCATTGTGTTTTATAATGAAAAAATGGTGACTGTAGAGTGTAGGACCCTTTGATATTTATTCTTCATTGAAACACTTGGATTGGATTGTGCATGCCCCAATCCTTATTTATAAGAGAGTGTGCTTAAGATATCAATGTGTGATTAACTCCATCATTGCATACCCAAAGTATTAGATAACTTATATTCCTTGTAATGAATTTTAATAGATCATTTTAGTGTAAACCTAGTTTTAAAATGGTGCAAAAGGTGATTAACCATTGTAGACAAAATAAGATTCATTTCTATTGTAAAACTAGTACAAAAAATAACATAATTTGAAAATAGTGTATACAATGTATAAAATAACATAGGTTGGCATTCCATACGTGAAATTGGTGAAAAACTAATCAAGGAAGCATTCATGTGTCATGCACATTCCCCCAATATGATATTTAGGTGTATATGGATTTTTAAACTCAGTAATATCATGTGATTTTTTAAGTAAAATATTTTTGCAAAACTTGGAACACATGTCGTACATGATACCCCCAATCTAATCAAAATCTAAGATAGAATTGAGTATTTATCTAAAATAATTATGTATGTCTATTGTAAACTATCCTATAACTAACTTTGATTTTTATAATTTCTAAAAATTATTTTTTTTTACCGACTAGGACAACAACACATTGTTTTGGACATGGCTGACTTGCACCCTTGCAAAAATTTAGTTATGTTGTCCAAAACTACTTTCTTGGTGATTTTTAGGTATGGGTCATGGTCAACTATGTAAACCTATTGATTTATAACTATTTTTTTATATTATTTTAGCTTAGTCTCTAAGACAAGATAATATGTATGCCCCCTCTTTTGAGGTGAGTTTTTAAGCTTGCATAATAACTTAACTCAAAATAAATAGTTATATGAGAGATGCTATGAAAATATATAAATTTTAGTAGTAATGATAAAGTGAAGAACATTACATCATCATATATCAAATTATAAATATAGTGGTATAATATTCATATGGATACAAACATATATAGTGATGTTTTCAATATTAATGATAGAAATTAGGCATGTAAATAAGTGATCATGTATTAAATATAACTAAAATTTAATAACACAACTTGGAAAGGATGCATTATATACATCATGGTAAAATAATTGAGGATATGAATGATATCCATCATGGCATAAAAATTTGATAAAATAATTGTCATGGTCATGATGTGCACACACAAAGAGTACAATAAAAGAACACAAATCATGCAAAAAGGCCAAAGGGCCACATACAAAGGAGATTTTCAAATCTTACTTACACACAATAGAAACACACAATGATGGCTTAGAGATACACATAAAAAAAAATTCAAATGTCCACAATCCAAACAAGATTAATACACATAAAACATGAATCAAAGAAGCAAACATGAAAATCATCCATGAGAAAGTAAATTTGGTCAACATTTGTAGCTTGTAAGACTAATATATTCAACAACTCAAGTATCTATTAATCTAAAAATGTGAAAGTAAGTGAAAAATAAATTAAAAAATGTAATGTATTGAGTTGTGAACAATAGAGATAGCCATAAAATGATAAAATCTATGTAAGAATATTCCCCCAATGAACTTGTTATGATATGTGGAAGTTATAGAGAGTATGCCTAGTTGGAATCTAGAAAAGTAGATCTTATGTTTACTAGGACAAGTATGGCAAAATTGGACAAGAATGCACTGTGTTGCTATCTAGAATACAATGGTTTTGTTTATGTGATATTTTTGGGCCTAAAAACATATCACCACCTACAAATTCATCTATAAATTACAACCTATATATTTTTAAACTCACTCATGTACACTTGTCAAGCATATTTGATAAAAAAATGGACATATACTAAGTACTAAGCAACTGATGTAAAAGATCTAAACATTACATGCATAAGTTTGGGTTAATAGAATTTTCTAGAATATTTTTTTTAATATATTTTTTCATATATTAACATGATATTTTTAAAAACTTGTATCACATCCAAAGGATGTGGATAATCATATGGTGGTTCTGGTGGAATTTTTTTGACTTATGGATACTTAGTTTTTGTCAAATTACCATATAAAATCATCATTATGGTCATCATAAAATTCATGTTCTATATTTGTAGCATTAAATTATTCAATGTTATTATTATTTTGCCACTATATAACATGTTTATCTATTATGTAAGAATCCTCATGTGTATTTTTTGGATAAACTAACCTGGAGCCTTACCCCTCATTCATGAATTTATGATTGTCATCATTACCATCATGACTAATGTGAATTTTACTATCCTCAAATTTGAATGTAATACATTTATATGATTTATCAATTGTAGATTCCTTTTCAAGTACCCATTATTGGCCCAATGTAGCACTAATATAATTACATGTTTGCATAACAAAAAGTAATGTGTCTAAGATCTTAGGACCACATGTAACTAGTATTATAAAATGTCATATTTAATCTTTAAAATATATGTTTTTGTAATTCCTCCTCATCATGACCTATGTGTCGAATGAATGCGAGTGTGCACACATCTATCTATGTGTCCTCATCTATTTCCCATGTTGTCTATATTCATTATCAATGAAAACATGAATAATCAATGGAATTTTTCTAGGATGCTTATGATTTCTAAATATTTGACCCTAATTTTTAGCCCTGATAGGTTGTAGAATAGGTTTCATGATTTAATATTACCTTTAGTCATATATTTATGAAATTGATGTTATAATGTTAAACAACTATTAGTAACATGCCTTGTGATTCTATGAAAGTGAAAAAAGGGCTTTCCATCTTGAATAGATATATGTTAATACCTTAAAGTTGGTAAAATAATTAATTACCTATCAAGTAACATATGTAACATAACTTGTGGTCTATCATGTGCAATTGTTAGCTTTTATTATAATGACTAGTTATATATATAACTAGTCATTATAATAATTATATAATATATATATATATATATATATATATATATATATATATATATATATATATATATATATATATATATATATATATATGTATGTATGTATGTATGTATGTATTACACACACACACACACACACACACACACACACACACACACACACACACACACACACACACAGATATGTGTGTGTGTGTGTGTGTGTGTGTGTATGTATATATATGTATATGTATAATATATATATGTATGTCTCTATGTACACACACACACACACACACACACACACACACACACACACACACACACACACACACACACACACACACACACACACACACACACACATATATATATTGTGTGTGTGTGTGTGTACAAACATACATACATATTGTGTGTGTGTGTGTGTGTGTTCCACATTATTGAATGAATTTGTAAATGATTACTTGTGAATACATTTAATGCATTGATTGATATACTATGTCATGTTATATGGTAATGTTATATTTTATAAATATATTAGTCCATGGTACACCTATTGAAATAGTATTATGTATTTATGTTGAAACAAATGTTTAATTTATTTTATTGATATATGAAATCATTATTTTCCTGTATCTATATGTATAGTAATAATTTCCTTTGAATCATCTCTGTACTAACCTAATCTAACTACTATAAAATTCAAATGACATAAATAGTCATCAATTTTCATTGGTATTGAATTTGTATCATCATCATCATCATCATCATCATAACTAGCATTAGGATAATCATTGGAATCATTTATGGATATGAATTTTGGATCCTTAGAATTGATTAGTATAGATAATTACTTTAAATACACCTCTTGATCTAATTTTAGGTGAAGGTGGTGGATTTGAATGGGTCACAGACTGTACTTATATAATATATTCACTAGATTCACCAACCTCGTATGTATACATCTACATATAAGTATAATTGGTGGTGGTGGCACTATAGTAGATAAAACGGTCCCCCAACTATTATTGAATCTCAATAGTAGTTTTTGTAATCTCATAATATCTAAATGGTTAATTATCTTCAGGGCATGTGTATAAATATCCATCTTGTATAAATTTTAAACACATATGTAAATTAGAAGTTACAACTTCTATTATATGTATCCATGGCCTACCCAATATCAAAATATGGTGCCGATGGTTTCGTATTACTTTAAACTAAGTATGTAAAGTCTTATTCCCTACTATAACATCCAAAGTGATAGAACCCAAAGCTTAGTGAGGCACATCATCGAATCATTTGATATTATTATATGTATTTCAAAGAGAAACCATATTAATACCCAATTTTTGAATGAATGTGATATTAAAAATATTCAAACCTAAACCATTATCATTTAAAACCCTTTTTATTACTATGATTTTGATTTGAACATTATAAACAAAGGTAGAAGTTGATTAATAGTAGAATTTTCATGTAAATATTCATTTCTAAAAGATATGGCATCCTCGATATTCTTTAAACTATTTAATATAGACTCAAAATAATAAATATTTATATCACGAGGTATATGTGTCTGATTTAATTCTTGATATAAAATGTAGTTGAAGATAGTATATTTTTGAAGAAAGTCTAATATAAAAATATTAGCTAGTGTATTCCTTAACTGATCAATGATAGCATACTATTTAGTCTTATTAATTGATATCAGTGGATTAGATTGGGAATAGGGAGGAATTACATGAATATTTTCCTATTGTATTTTTTGATGATGCACTTGACCTTTTTTAGTGAAAACAACTCAGGCAACATGATCTACTTTAATCTTAGGTCAAATAATAGAGGTAGAATATGATTTGAGATAGTTATGAGGTCTAAGGGTGGAATGAACAAAAGGAACCATCTAATCCCTTTGCCTTCTATTTTTAACATGTTTTAATTCTAACTGAGACATGTAACAACAATCACCAAATAATTTCTCATGATTAAGATATTGATTAATTTTGGGTTTTAGCTTTTCTCTTGGATTTTGTATCCATGGTTTTATATATAACTTAAATATTGTGCATATTAAGGGAAAGCTACATGTAAATTATATTAATAAGCTTTGAACTAAAAAATAATAGATATATTTAGTCATTATTATCATGATTAATATGAGAATCATAAAATCATCAAATTTAAACCCTAATGGAGAAGCTAAAGTGAAATAAGGATAACCCTAGGGTAACTAGGGTTTAAGCAAAGTTCAAAAATAACTAGTTTCACTAATATATTTTATCAAAATTTAAAAAATAAGAGTTTATAAATCCTAATTATATAAATAAACTAAACTAAATGAGGATACAAATATATGCATAAATTAATTATTCATTTATTTTTAATTTAGTATATTATGAAATATGCTAAAAGGGTAAAATGAAAGAAAGAAATAACTTAGATGGAAAACTAGAATGTAGGACCAAGATTTAGGTTGTACAAATGATTGTGTGATTATGTAATTAGATTGTGAATTAGGAAAATGACATATAATAAAATTAAGATAAACATCACGCTACATGAATTGGTTTGAATCATAGAATGATGAGATCATTATTAAATTCATTAACTAAAAAACATTCTTCAAACAAAAAAAATACTTCACATGAAAGCATAGTGATTAATACTACAAAAACTAAAGTTCCTCCATTCCTTATCACTATCATAATTTTTGGTAAAATCATACATATTTAATTTCATGATTCAGAAGCCTCAATCAATGGCATGCTAGTTGGATTTTGTATAAAATTGGATCTTAATCCAATAATATTTTATAGGGTCACATAGTCCAATTACATAAATCAGAGGTCAAGTTCATTGGTGAGTTATTAAAGGTACACATGTAGTTATAAATTGAACCTAGGGCACAATATTTCATTGACATATAGATGGACATATTTTTTTGATGTTTCATATATGTGGTTGACTTAGAGAGGTGTAGCTAATAAAATCATGGTAGAAATAGATCTTAAAATTGAATGCATGTCACTAAGTAGAGTGATAAAAATGAGAATGTGAATTTTTTTTGCCAAACATTAAAATTACACTCACTACTAAATCTATAGGAAAAAATTATGATTCACTTAGATTATGGACCCTTCAATTTGATGGGGTTAATTATAAATGAGGAACTAGTGTAGGGATTTCATTATTTAGCCCATATAAAAAAAATAGTATCTCATTTCATATCATTCACAATTTCCTTGCATTAATAATGTTGTTGAATGAAGATTTAATCATTTTGCAGTTTTATTTGAATAATGGTGTGAAGGAATTATATATGATTGTAAATTCATAATCAATAGTTAACCAGGTAAAGAGTAAGTTCCAATATAAGTACTCATATTTGAATAAATATAAACATAGATCTTGGGACCTAATTAAATCATTTGATTTTTTTAATATTGTTTCCATTCCTAGAGAGAAAAACCAAATTTATGATTTTCTAAGAACCTTAGCTGTAAAAAAAAAAATCATTTAAATGAATCTAAATTATAGATGTTTTCAATTGAGATAGTTCCCTATCCTTTTATTCTTAACAATGTTAATAATTTCCAAGTATTTTAAGATGACTAAAAAATCATCCAATTTATGTAGAATTTAGGCATTTTTGAATTATAAATAATATATGAATTAGATAAGGAATTCCTTAATGAGCTTCAAATAGAAAATTTTGGGATTATGCATATAAATGAGAATAAGCTTCCAAAGATAATGGTTTCATTAGAAAGGAAGTTTTACTTATACATGCATGTATAATAAAACCTAGTAAAAACTAATTTTGCCCTATTATTTTAGGAACAATGGAACATCCCCAATATTTTAACATTCGCATAAACTACTTTGAGAAAGAGAGAGGAGAACTAAAATATCTTCTTAAATGATATAAATATGTTATTATATGGTTTTATGATAACATAAATATATTTGAATTGAGACTCATCACTCATAATATTCCACTTAAGGAAGATAAAAATCCTTTTATAAAAAGGCAAATACCAATCAATCCTTTTATCATATCTCATACACAAAGAAGTATAAAATTTATTGTTAGCATGAATCATTTTTACCTTTAGACACTCAATATGGGTTTCTAGCTTAGTTCATGTAGAAGAGTGGATAAATTGGACTTTGTGTTAATTCTCATAATGTAACAAAGCATCAAACAAATAAACAATTATCCATTTCCCTCCCTATAAAAAGTAATTCAAACTATTGGTGGATATGAAATGTTGTCTTTTCTAAATGGATTATAAAGATACAATTAGGTTCTAGTATGTAAAGAGGATAAATTTAAAATAACTTGTATAACCAAGAGGTGAACATCTTATTATAATAATGTGTCTTTTTATGTATATAAATATAGGCACAACCTTCCAATTTTCCATGGATATCCATTTTTAGGGTCTACTTGGTAAATATATATTTATTTATATGGATGATTTAATGGTATTTTCTAAAAATTGGTATAAACATGTGCACCATTTTCAAAAAATATTTGAAAATTTTAGGAAGGATTTTATCTCACTAAACTCAAAAAAATAGCATTTTTGGAGTAACAAAAGGTAAGTTGTTGGGTCATGTTATTACAAAAAAATATATTACCATTGATCTAGAAAGAGCCAATGAAATCTCTAAAATTTAATTTCCTAATATAATAAAGGAATTAAACTCATTATTTGTTAATTTTATATGCAAGTTCATTTCTAGTTTTGTCATGATTTTAATACCATTTAATGTTATGCTAAAATAGCATGCCAAAATGGAATGGAAAATTAAAGCTAATTGTCATTATTCAAGCTCCAATATTGGTTATCCTATATTTTATTAAATAATTTCACACATATTAATTTACATTTGAACATACCATCACAATTATTCCCACACAAAATATGAATGTTTAAGAACATTGTATTGCATTCATGGGACAAATTTGAAGGATGTCAAACTCAAGTATCCTATCTTAGACAAATATTCATATGTATTGGTCAAAGAAATGAAATTTTTTATACACTATATACTACACAATAAGGTTTATGTGTTATTCTAGACTAGGTTGTAAAACTCATGTTGGTATAAAATGAACTAGGAGAAAATAGAGGAAATGTATGGTGAAGCCTCAAGGGTATGACTAAGGGATCAGACCAGCCAAATTGGTATGTGTTTAAGGACATTAAATTCATGACTAAAATAAATCCTATAATTATTGTGATGCAAGTAGATGAGACTCAATTTCATAAAAATAATTTGTATGATAATATCATCCACTATTCTATACATAGAATTTATCCCCCAAATTTGAAATAGGAGTAAATATGAGCATTAAGGATAAAATAATATCATTTTATGATAAATAAAGTGTTTTATATTGAAATAACTATGAATGGATTTATATTTTCTATGTATCTAAATAAGAAGTGAAGGCAATCATGAGCAGTTTTCATGAAAAATTATGAAATGGTCATCCTTCTGGTAACACAACAACACACAAGATCTTATGAGAAAGTTATTACTAGCCTAAAAGTTTCAAATTTATACATAACCATGTAATAACATTCCATTAATGTCAAAAAAAATCCAAAATGGAGTGCATGGAACCATGCCATTATAGCTAGTAACTGGATGATGTCCATTTTCTCAATGAGAACTAGATTTCATTGGTGTGATTAATACCAATTCATTTGAAGGTTATAAATTTGTGTTAACAGTAACAAAATATTGTAAAATATGTATTGAATCCATTGCTAAAAATAAAAACACAACAAAGGAAGTTATCATATTCCTATAATAAATTATAGTCATAAAGTTTAGAACACCATTTTCTTTGGTTTGTGATAATAGACATGATTTTTAATCAACAAAATTTATTAAATGGGCTTATAATAATAATATTGTATTGAAGTTTTCATATAATTATTACCCATAATGAAATTTCCTTGTTCAGTTTATGAATAATAATTTGATTAATGGCAATCAATAAATTTTTTGAGAAGAGATGAATAGAATGACATCTATTGTTTAAATATGTGTTGTGGGCAAACTGAATTGTATATAAAGAATCTTTAAAAGCTTCATATTTTTTACAGTTTATGGTCAATAACCTATGTTTATAATTACAATGAAAAATAAAACCTATTAATTCATGCAAGAATACATGGAAAAAGATGATTAAGTGAAATTGATATGACTTAACATCATCTAACTAGAATATGCACGTAAAGAATTTGTTCACTATTTTAGTAAGCATTAAGACATTGTCAAAATATGGTTTCACAAGAGAGCTAAAGTGAAATCATTCAATATTTTAGAATTGGTCTTACTTCAGGATAAATCACATAAGAGAAAGGGTTAACAAACTTTTTCCACTACAGATTTGTCCATATCATATTTCTAATATCTTTGTAAAAAGTGCATTCAAAATGAAAGATTTACATTGGAATGATATATCAATTTTGGTGAATGGACATTATTTGAAGCACTACTTCTCAGGTATTCCATCATCATCAACCTAAGAATGACTATGGGTCCTAGTTTGGGAGTAGATTATTTTATAATAGTTATTTTTTTTATTTGTTTAAATTTTGTGATTTTATAATTAGTTTATTTATATTTTGTTTTCAATTTGTAGATTATTAATTTTATTTTTCATACCGGTAGTTAGTAAATAAGTCTTTTTTAAGATAATGTTTTAAATAATTACACCAAGATTTTATATTTCAACATTAAATCCATATTATTGAATACAAGGGGATTTGGGTATTAAAAAACATGTTGACCTAAGATAAATATATTCTGAGATGTTAAGGATTTATAAACATTATTCCTAAACATTTCATGTGTTTATTAGCATCTTAATATTTATTTTGGGGTTATCATGTGAATTAAGCATAGTTTTTATTTAAGAAGAGTCATTCCTACAATTAAATGACAATAATATTTCTTGCAAAATATTTAATGACAAAGGAAAGGTTTCCCAAGCAATGTTTTTTGATATATAGTTTAACCTAGATACACTATTTCCTAACCCTCAAACTTTAAAGATACATCAAAAGAATAATAAATCATTACATCTTCAAAAAAGGGGGGAGGAGTTTTCTCTATGAGGGTGATTCAGGTAATCTCCCTCGAGGCTATGGATGCTTGGATGGAAATGGATTAAGGCCTAGATTGGATCCAAAGGTATATTTTTTTGGGATATATACTCTTAGATGGAAACATAATAGTGCCCAAACCTTCCTTTTCCAAGCCAAAAAGAGAGAAAATAATTCCCTTGAGATACTTTTGCTTAAGTTATCACTCCCAAGTTAAATATGATAAACCGATGGCAAAAAAATGAATCACTGAGCACATGTATGATACTTTATTATTGTTTAAGCATAATATGTCACTAGATAAGACTAAATATTAAGATTAATTTTGATAATAGAATTAAACTTTTGGCTTTCATGCTAGTTTGTAAAAATTTAACTAATAAATATGGGTTATAACACTTAATAGTGTTCCTCATAGAAGTTTCCATTTTTTGTAAAAAAACACATGATGTAGTGCCTAAGAATACAACCTTCATTTTCTCAATCCCTAATTTTCATATTTGTTCTCAATACCTTATGAACTTTGACTTGGCTTCACTCTACAGGTCTACTCCATGTTTCTTGATCTCTCTCCTTTGATCAATATCTCTTTTGGATTAAAAGACTTATTTACGTGCATAATATTAAACCTATGATAATGAATTTGTATCCTGACATTCAATCACCTTTATACCTATTTGAAAATATCTTTCTTATACAAACTCATCTTTTATCTTCTAGGACCATAGGCCTAGACACCTCCAACTTTATCAAAATGCCTGTTTATTTACTAGGGCCTTATACCAATGTTAGTATAATTCCTATTATTTCTCTAGCTCATATCCAATGTGCATCAACTCATTTGGAAGCTTCATTTAGTCATTAGCTCATCATAAGCACCTTTACCTCAAAATAGACTATTTCTCCTTATAGCCCTCTAAATAATACATTTCCTTAGATAGAACAAAATACAAAGTATCATGACAATATAAATCCCATTTTTAGTACCCTTTAATTTCTTAAAACTCTTCTTAAAGTTATTTTTCACAACTCCTAATGTAGATCTCTGATCTCACCTTACTTCTTACTAATTAGGCCTCTTCTAATATCCCTATTTGCATACAAATCTCCTAGGTTTGGATAGACTAAAAATTCAATCAATAAAAAAATTATAATTTATAGTACCCTTTATCCTTTTTTAACTTTTTACAAAATTTTATGGCTCAATTCCCAAAGTATCTCCACTTTCTCAACACCCCTTATCACCTATTAGGTTCCTTAAGGCCTAATTCACTCTTACATTGCTAGAAACAATAATAGGGAATATTTTAAGTGTATAAAACAACCATAATACTATTAATAATTTCAAATAACACATTATTACAAAGTTTCATCAATTTTCATTGGTGGAATTAAAATTTAGAAAAGTTGTTTTTGAAAACTTTAGGTCTAATTAGCAAGCCTGTAGGTGGATAAGAGGTGATAAAAAGATCTAAAATGAAACTCAAACACTTTATAAGTATTTTTTAGGTTTAATAATTTATTATCCACATATTTATACCTTCCTAAATAGTTATTAATTCTTTATCACTCTCAAAATGGTTCTTTCAAATATAATTACAGAATTCTGTGTGAAACATTAGGACTATGTATAGGTTCAATTGACCTTTCTATCTTTACATAGAATAATGAGTCTTCAAAGGGATATAAATATTTTTTATTATATAAAATACCCTATATTAACATTATCCATAATTTTTAACCTTTGAATTAAGGCTTTAGAACTTTATTCAATACTTAGAAAAAAATTTGGTTTTATTCTTGACTGTATCAAAAGACAAGGTCCTCCCAAATGATATAAGTTTCATAGTGATATATTATATCTAGAAAAATATTTTAATTAGTAATTAAATAATAATTCAATAATTATTTCATACCAAATAACTTACAAACATTCATCACAAGTCTCTTATGAGATAGTTTGCATAATTTTGATCTAGATACAAGATTGTGTTAATCTATAACAAAGTCTACATTGAATTTTGAACTATAAAGTGAATATCTAAGATTATAAAAGGATAAATAAACATGGATAATTATTTTAATACCCTATAAAAAAAATTAAAACTATTTAATTAAATACAAAAGACACTTTTTTTGGAGCTTCCTCCTTGATTATGTAAAATAGGGTATAACAAGAAAATTGTGTACGAAGGCTTTCAATGGACTATTATACTTATAAAAGGATGCCTTATTATTCCATTTATTAAATATGTTTAAGTATAAACTTCTCACTATGATTATTCTTCCAATAAATTAATAATCTTATAAATAATCAACAAGAATTCAAGCTTTCTTGTCCTTCACAAAATTGCTCTCAATATGACTATGCTATATGAATCCATCAAGAAGCTACTAATAAAAATATATTATATGAAGAGTATATATTATATAATATTGATAACATGTTATGAATAAAACATATATAGTTCAAATTATTATTCTATATTGATCCAAATACATCCAAAATATTCATGTACATAATTTCAAAAGAGAGAGGCAAAGTTTCTTTGCATTTTAACTTTCTTGGTCTTTATTTCATTCTAACCCCTATCTCCTTGAGACTATTATTCTCTCATAATTCTTAATAATAACTATCCTCCTCCTTTATATTCTTAAAAATTCATTACAACCTCTATATCCACCAACCATATAACAAACTCCTTTCTTGTTACTTATTAAAAAAGGTAGTTACAATGTCTCTTTTATTGGTTTTACATTCTTATTAATAATGTTTTTAATGTGGAAAGACATAATAATACCTATATATAACAACTTAGAACCCATTAAAAACATTTCCCAATATTTATTTAGTTATTAATACCTCAAAACATCCTATATACAAAGGAAAATTAAATTGACCTATTAATTAATCCTAACTTGGTGAAGATAAATCCTACTTACACTTCTATTTGTTAATACATTAGATATGTGGGTTCATGACCAAGATGGTCCACTATACCTAACCAAGGGATATATTTCCATAATAATATCACTAGATAGGGTTCCAAAGCCTCTAGTCAAGCAACACCATGTAATAACCCTAGTTATTTCCTACGTTTTCATATTCACAAAGTAAATGATAAGTAAAGTAAAATATAATCTAGTGCTCCCAAAACTTGTGGCACAAAATGGGGTAATAAACATACAAAGTAAACATTAATGCATGTAAAGAGTAATATATTAAAAATCCATTAATTGTTCTACTTATATCTATTAAAATAGATGAGTTAACTTAGAGATACTTACCTTGAAAATGAACCCATCGAGACTCAATCTCTCCCTTGGCCAAAGGTGTTTTTTAAGAGGTTGTTGTGGTTGGTAAAGATCACTAAGAAAGGTCTAATCATCCAATATTTTTCCTTAAGACAAGATTATTCTCCAAGTATAAATCCTAATTAATAACTCCTCATGTATAATGGTTGAAGAGCATATTGTAAAGAAGTTCAAATGAATAATTAACTCTTATTTTTCCCTAAGAAATGGTGAAATGAATGTGTATATATAGTTGAATCTAACCCTAAACATTTCTAAAAGTTTATTTTATAGGGTCAACCCAATTCAAGTCAATATCATTATTTTATAAAAATAAGTTAGGTCCTAGTCTAGGTCAACCAAGGCTGACCTAAACCCATAATGTTATTTTATCAATTGGAATACATGGTAAGACTAGGCTGACAGTGTACTATAAACTATCAAAAAAGTGTTTTAGGCTTAGGTAGGGGCAATGCAAGGTAGTGAATTATTTAGAGTATGTAAGATATGAGGCAAATCTTAGGGAAGTGTACAAGAAATGGTTTTATAGATAACAAGTGGCGGGATAGGGAACAATCATGTGAAATACTAATGGTCTACCCACCCCATTCTTGATGCACCCTTTACGGAGTGTATTCAGAGAGATTGAGACTCAATGGGTTCTTGCAAGAGATAAAACATCATTAATTGATAAATTTTGAAAATATTATGTGTATACATATTTCCCACTCGAATCTCATCATGTGTCATGAAGGTGTAACAAGGGATGGCACTTTAGGAAAATAACATAGCAACACATAATGTTGAAGATGATAAAAATACAATATTATAATGCATAAAATAACTAAAATCAAATGATTGAAATGAAATAAATAAAAATAAAAGTAACATATGTGTACCTTGAATTACCTTTATCACTTTATGTTTGTCTATTATGTTTATAGTTTTGATCATGGAGGGTGTAGAGACTACTTTGGATAGACCCAAGGATACAAAAATAAAGAGAAAAACCAAAAAAATGCAAGAAATCCAAGATAATTGACATGGTGTGGATAAGATGTACTTGAAATTTTGGTAAGCTAGGCTAATAAATGTTAAGTTAAGACCAAATAACCAAGTCAAATTTTAGAGTAAATTGGGTAACCAAAAATCTAAGGATACTAAAATGATCAAAAAAAATTGAACAAGTAATCTTTAAATATGAAAGGCAATCAAACCAATTCAAACCAAGGGATACAAGTAAAAAAAATGGGAATCAAACGTCAATGTGAAAGTAATAACAATCCTTAATTAAATAATGATGAGAAATAAAATCATAAAACAAAAATGATGAGTGAGCAGTAATAATCCTTACTTAATCATCAATGGAAAAAGGGCATGAAAGGAAAAACAACATTGATGAGTGAGAAGTAATAAGTCAACCTCACTTAAAAATAGAAAACGTACATAAAAGTATAAAGGAACATAGTTATCTAAAAAAGAGGAAGTACAAAAATGTAAAATTGATGAAGTAATTCTAAAAATGTAAAATAATAGTATAAAGAAAGGAATCCATAGCTAGTCAAGCATACTATTTTATTCTAAGGATAGGTAAAACTTGAAACAAAGTAGTGCTATCATGTTTTAATATGTGAAGAAGAAGGAATATAGAATTGGGAAAATTTATTTAGAATCAAACTTGCCTATCAAGGGGGGAATGAAATGGGTGGTGGGAAAAATGAAGGAAAATTTAAGGTAGAGAAATTGTTTGTCAACATCAAGACACTAAAATTAAGTTTATTAAAATAAGAGGATTGTCAATGTTATGGACTCTGAAGAACTTTTCCTAGCCACATAAATATTAAGTCACCAAATTAAGTATGATATCATCCCATAAAGGCTTTATGCATGAAAATTAAATTGGACCTACCTTCCCACAATGTGTTCTCCATTCTTAAATACCAATTAGAGAGTCATCAATCTACCATGAAGATTGGGTACTTGTGTGAGAAAGTAGGTATCATGATATATTTATTTTGAATTCTTCTATCCCAATCTACTAGCCTCCCATACCCCGATGGTCCTCATCTCTATCATGAGGCCAATTGTGGATTTTGAGCTTTGATTGGAGATAGCAGTTGTCTTATGAATCACATATTTTAGTGTAATTTTTAATTTTGACTTTATATGTTTCCTTTTCATCATTGCCTTATATTTTAAAACATTTTTATTTTAAATTTTGATGTCTTTTTTATTCCTTATCCATATTGATTTGGACAACCAAACATGGGTGTTAAAAATGACTATCATTTGAAAAATTTGGACTTAGTTGCTAAAAAAGAGAACTTAGATGGAATGATGTCTAAGAGTATTTTTAATTAATGTGAAACAAAATTACTATCTTGAATTCAACCTTGTTTTATCTAAATTGGAGTGAAATGAAAGGAAATCAAGGGGAATGAAACATGAAACAATTTGAATGACTTTAAATCACAAAAAAATGTGACCAAGGTGACAAAGGGATATAATGATAGGTAAGTATGATTCCTCATCATAATAATGTATGTAAGTGTAGTAAAACATGCTAACATAGTTTGTTGTGCAATTTTTATCTACAAAAGAAACAAAAACCAAAGCTAAGAATATGGGATCATAAAATTGTATCCAGTGCTTAACATTCTAGAAAAAGAATACTTGGTTGAATAAAATATGTTTTGAAATAAAATGGTGATTTTATGAGGAGAGCTTGGTCCTATTTATGGACTTACATTACAACTCATAAAAGATAAAAACCAAGACAGTGTAATAAAAGTAAAAATGGTATTTGTGAGGGGGGCCTAGTCCTATCCATGGTCTTACACTATAACTCAAAATTATAAATTTAATGGAGCAAACAACGAATGTGAAAATAAAAAATAAAAATGGTAGAAATAGTATTTATGAGGATGACTTGGTCCTATCCATGGTCTTACACTGAAACTCATAAAATAGAAACCCAAGGGGGTGAAAAAAACATTGGAAAATAAGACAATCAAAGTTAAAAGAATTCATGAGTAATATTGGGTCCTATCCATGGTTTTACAATGCAACTCATGAGAAAAATAAATCAAAAGAACCAAGCGAAGGAACTAAGGTTTGTAAAAAGAGAAACTACTAAAAAGGGTGAGACCCATAGACAAATACTAAAAGGGAATTAGTAGGATAGCATATATAAGTCTGATAAGAAGGGAAATATCTAAGAAAAATATTTCTTTAAAAATTGTGCGTTGGTGGGATCTTTGAAAACCTTTCCTTCATTAATTTAGAGGTGATAGGTGCTAAAATCAAGTATATCTTCACTAAATAAAGGCCCCACCATTTTGGGTGTATTTTCCTTCTTTATTATGTGTATAATTTAATTTAAGGAATAGATCATGAAGATTGAAAACTTGAACTTTAACCTTTTTATTATGTTGCTTAGTGATATGAGCCTTATATTGGCAATTATGTTGCAGAGCAGCTAAATGGTGTTCATCAATAAGATCAAGAACATGTAGGTAAGCTTAACTAAATTCTTCATTGGTAATGATATCATGAATAGATATATGTAAGGATGAAAATTTAACTTATAATGTTAGGATAGACTCATAACCATAGACTAATAAGACCGGTGTTGCCCCAGTGGTAGTACATATGCTAGTGCAATAGACCCAAAGTATGGGATATAAATCAAGATGCCAATTTGTGTGGGTTTCATGGATGGTATTTTGAAGGATTTTATTGATAATTTTTTTAGTGTCCTCAGCTTGGCCATTTCATTATGGATGAGAATGTGTGAAAATTTTGTAGGATGTTTCTCATTTAGCACATAATTGCTTCACGTCCTTATTATTGAAATTGCCAACATTATCAAATATGATAATATGGGGAATTATAAAATGATAAATTATTTGGTTAAGGAAAATATTTTACATATTAGATACCATGTAATTGATGAGAGGCATGGATTCTACCCATTTGGAAAAATATTAAGTAGTTTTGATGATAAAAACATGCCCATCTTGTGATCTAGGTAGTTTGCTAATGATATCTAATCTCCACATGAATAATGGCCAAGGAGATTCTACAATTTGGAGCTTGGAAGATGGTAAGGACTACACTTATAAATAAAATTGATAGTATCCTTTTCAAGATCAGTCTAAAAGTATCCCATACGTAGGCATTTACATGTTGTAGTAGGTCTGTTGTAGTGACTAATGCAAATTCTCCCATGTGCTTGTTCAAAGATAGGAGGGACCTCTTATTTAATTACACAGTAAAGTAAGGTATCTTAGTTGTTATGATAATAAATTCTGTTTTGGAATTTGAATCTTTTCATGAAAATCTATGTCTAGAAGATAAGTTTGATGTTCAAGGAATTAGATAATGTCTTTATACCATGAGATTTGTAAAATTGTGATAACCTAAATATGATAGATAAGTGATTGTTGTAGTTGGATAGAATATTGGGGATTTCTTATTTGAATAATAAATTGAGAATCACTAAGAACTTGATGCGAATTAAATAAGGATGCCAAAGAAGCAAGAGATTCAGTGATGGAGTTTTGATCTCTTGGAATGGGTTTAATGGTAAAATAAGTGAATTATTTGGCAAGGTTAGTGTCCATTTGATGGTAAGAGATAATATTTTCACCTTTACTTTGACAATCACCATTATTCTAGTGGTAGATGAGTTGGGAGTCACCCAAATCTTGTAGATATGTAATATCTAAGTCAAGTGCCTCTCGCATTCCTAAGATTAATGCTTCATATTCTACCATGTTATTAGTGACATCAAAACTTACCCAAAATTACAAAGGGATGATTTCACCATGAGGAATAGTTAGAATACAATGTACCCTAACTCCTTGAAGTAATTAGGTACCATCAAAATGAAGGTTTGAAGTGTCTTCACGAAAATCGATCTTGATTTTGAAAAGTTCTTCAATATCTACTTTGGATTTAGTAGTATTAGGAATGACATAGGAATATTCTTGATTACTTGATTTTAATTCAACAATGAAGTTGTGAAAGTAATTTTTAAGAGATAACCTGATTGAGACTTTCAATATAGAAAAATTTATCATTAGAGAGACTATCTTTAAGATGATTGGTAGTGGGTATGGCTACCACTACAAGTTGGTCAGTAATGAATTACCCTTAGACAAATTTTTGCATGATTATGAAGAGTTAAAAATCCATTAAGAGAACCATACACTTTCCATTTATAACTCTAGGTAGAAAGGCTTTGGATAAAAATGATGAAGTGGGTTGGAATGAACTATGACATAAGTTGTTTAATATAGCATATAGTAACAAAGCTTTTTAGCTACAAAATAGATAGAGAAGCAATCACATTCTACTTTAGTATAATATTTTTCATAATTGATGAGGTCTTAACCAGTATAATAGATAATGTACTCTCTTATATTATCATCTTGTTGGGCAAGAATTTCCCCAATTGATATGGGTGTAAAAGAAGTGTTCAAAATTAAAGGATGGTTATTAAAAGGTGGACAAAAGGTATTTGGATGTAGCAATGATTCTTTCATGTTTTCAAATGGCTTCTAATAATTATTGGTCCATTACAAGGAAATAAATTTCTTAATAATTTAAATAATATAATATATGTGACAAGCCATTTTGGGGATGAATCGTCGGATTTCCCCAAGCTTGCCAAGGTAAATACAAATGTCTAAAATGGAACTAGGAATAAACATGTTGACTATAGAATTCATTTTAGTGGGATGGACATCAATCCCATGAAGAGAGATGAAGAACCCTAAAAATTTACTAGATTTAATTCCAAAATCACATGTTTAAGGGTCGAGTCTAACTTTGTACTTGATGAGTTTATCAAAGAAGATGGCTAGATCAGAAAGATGAGTCTTACAGCTTTTGGATTTGGTAATGAGATCATCCACATAGGTTTTCACAATATTATGGATGAGGTCATGAAAAATGTAGGTCATATCCCATTGATAGGTAACTCTATCATTTTTAAGGTTGAATGACATTTTAACATAACAATAGGTTCCTTATTTCGTGGTGAAACTTTTCTTGTGTTGGTATTCGGGGGTGATACGAATTTGATTGTATCCCAAAAAAACATCCATGAAGGACAACATTTTGTATATATTAGTGGAATAAATGATGGCATTTATAAAAGGTAATGGAAAATTATCCTTTGGATAAGTGAGTTTGAGGTTATGAAAGTTGATGAAAATGTGAATAACCATGGTAACATTTTTGTAAATGGGAACAATGTTTTACACCCATTTATAATAGTCCACCGGTTTAATAAAATTTGAATATAATAGTTAAATAATTTATTTATGATAGGGTGAAAACTTAAGGAAGAAATTTTTATTATTTTTGTTGAATGGGTTGGGCATCGGGGTATGTAATGATGTTATACACCATGATACTAGGATCGATGTCCCTCATGTCTTCATATGACCAAGCAAAATTTTCACAAAATTTATCAAAGAATAAAGTAAAGTTATCATTTTTGGTTAGTGTGATTTATCTAGAAATTTTTATAGGTTAAGTACATGAGGGTGTGTCATATTCTATTCTATTAGTTTCATCAATACGCATAGAATTTCTATCTTGAAAATGATATGGCATGTTGAGAAGAGAGGAAATGGGGTTAGTTTTAGGATTGTTGCTAGTAATGAAGTTGTTAAAATGAGGAGTCTTTTACTTGAAATTTCCAAGTTTGTAATGTTGCTAAGGAATTTGAGGTTCTCAAGCATAGAGTAATTCATGGATGGATTCATCACTAGGTAATGTAGGTAGAGGTCCATTATATTCCACATCTACTTCAAGATCAATTGTTTTATTACCATGGAGATCATATTCTGAATGTATCTAGAATACATCTATGGCCTTGTTATATAAAGTGATCTCAGGAGTAGGTGGAGCTATAGAAGAAGGTTTATTACATTCAATTGGTTTATTTTTGGAATCATTGATGAGGAGAATATCTAGTAGAATGCCTAGTGGATAAGAGATATAGAAGGTTCCAAAAGTTGTGGTGTGAGAGGTAATATTTGTTCAACTACCCAAGGAGTATCGATAAGTGGATAATTAACTGGAGGTACATGACCTTTAGGTTATAACTCAAAATCCATGAAAATGGTATGAACATTGCCATTAAAAACATGTATTTGGACTAAGGTTTGTGATAATGTTGCACATCTAAATATTTTGATTGAGATAGAGCCATAATGTAGTTATCATCATAGGTTAGACAAATAACATATGCTTATAACTCAAAAGGAACTTCAGAAGGTGAATGCCTAGATTGTTAAATTTATGTGGTGACATAGTTAAAGGGCCTTGAAATAGCTTACCCATTCCATATTCATTACACATGAAATCATCTTCTATATAAGATGTTTCATGTGCATTGCATGGAGGAGGGAAATCAGTGATCTCATCGATAAGAGGGATGATACGATCACAAGGTAACAGGGAAGAAGGAAGCCACTCTAAAATTTAAGGAGGTAACTTGGTACTATTACATGTATTTTACAAATCATTTGGCTCATCATCATAAGAATCAATAAGAGTGAATTATAAATCAAGATTCATATTGATGAATTTGTGTAAAGGTGTACTATTCATTTTTGGAATAGTGGGAATCTGATATTGAGATTTAGGATTGGGTAGTTGAATACTCCATGGGTTAGGATCAACGTCATGTTTATATCATTTTCCATTATGAATGAACTTGATACATTTGATTTCAGAAGAGGTGATATCCTTTATCTAATGAGTCCATGGGCCTCCTAGTAGTATATTATAAGATAATTGTAAATTGAAGACCATAAGCTTAGTGCATATAGTTTTGGGCCCAATAGTAAGAGGGAGCCAAATACAACCAAGTGGATTTTGATTAGTCTCATTGAATCCATGACAGGTTAAATGAGTTTTCTTGAGATGATATTTATCATATCCAAGTTGTTGAATGAGCCATAGAGATGTTTCATTAATTCCTGGCCTTTTGTCCGCTAATACTTTGCGAATGATGGTAGTATTAATGGCTATTTTGATAAAGAGAGGTGGATCATGGGCTCAAAAATGAATTTCATCATTAATTATGTCTTCTTCAAGGAACTCTATGGAATGTTTTGAAGATGGACAAATAGACTCAATGGTATGAAATTTTGTTGGTTGAGGCTCGTGAGAAGGTGGTTCCTATTCTAAGGAAGATGGTTTTATTTATTTATTGGATTTGTTGCATTAATAATTTATGATGATATGGAGAGGTGCAAACTAGATCCATGAGAGGAATTTTATAAGGCATAGAGTTGATTTCCTCTAATAATTTTCAATGGGTTTTGGAAGAGGAAGAACTAGCACAAGGATTAGAGGGTAAAATAGGTTTAGGAAGAAGAAAATTTGTTTGAGGTTTTTATTGAGGAGGTGGTTCCTCATTGGTTTCCCAAGGTAAGTTAGTAGTAGTATCTTTGAGAATTTTATCTTCTAGCAATGATTTCTTTGGTTTGGTGATGGGATCTTCATGGGTTGGTTTGCATTGATAATTGACCTTAGCCACATTAACATATTTAGATTTGGTACACTATTGATCATAAATAGTGTCAATTATAAAAATATCCTCATTTGCTTATTGAGGGTTAGATGTAGAGAAAGATTTTGGATTATTAGAGGAGAAATATTTAGAATCTTATTTATTTTGATAATTATTAATGTAATCTTGATGATGGATTTTGATCATGGCATCATGATTGAATGAATTTTTTAACATAAAATAAACAAAAAAAGATTGTAAACCCTCGATATGTTTCATGGGAATGAACTATATCAGTGTGAAACCAACAAAATTGATTAGTATCATACCATTTAGGTGGACTATTAGGATACTTAATGGTTTAGAAGGCACTAATAGTTGTTTCATTTTTTTCATGGTTAATGGCATATGGTAGAATTGGGTTTTTTCTACTTTAGCTACTCCTAGTTTAGGTTTAGGAGGATTTTCATTTATCGAATTAATTGAATTTTGGAAATATCCCTTGATGATTTTAGTGTTAGGTTAAAACTATTTCATTAGGAAGTCTTGATGCTTAGCTTGATCAAGAGCATTATTTAAAGTTTGGGGAGAAAAAATTCAAACCTTATTTTAGATTGAAAGTGTTAATTCCATTATTAAAATTCTATACAAGTTATCATCAGTCATATTGTGATTGTCCTTGTGAGACAAACATTTCCATCATTTGATAAAATCATGATCTAATTCGGTAGGAGATCGCTTAGCAATGATGAAATGTCTAAGATGATTTTTAGGAAGGCCATTGTGTTGGAATTATTTAACTAAAGGATTGAATAAATCCTCCATTTTCCATATAGAATGTTGGGAAAGTTGGTTATACCATTCTATTACATCACCAGTGAAGGTTTTAACTAAAATTTTAGTTGTGGCAAAGGTATTAGTTTGGATCCACTCTTTATAAATATTACTGAATGCCTTAAGAAAAGATGTAGGGTATGTAGTGCCATCATATTTAATATTTGGAGATATATTACCAATATTAATAGAAATAATGAAATGGATTAAAGGATCATTTTGAATGTGTTAAGCATCTTATTGTGCATGATAAGTTGAGGAATGAAATGTTCTATGGCATCTTTAAATGGTGTAGGGATCAAATTTGGATTATTTTGAAGAAGAAAAATGGGAGACTAATTAGCCATGTTGATAAAATGATGTTATAGTTGCATCATTTTGGAGGTGTTATGCATTTGCATGATGTTCATTTGTTGCACTATTTATGCAAGAATTTGAGTTGTATCATTTGGTGGGTTGGTGTTGGTAGGATGATTCCATGAATTAGTATTACGGGAGGGATACTAGGTGGAATATTTCCTATGGGGTTATTGGATATTCTTGTATCAATTTCCCCCACATTATGGTGAGATGTTTGAAGATCAGAATTATCTTGATAATTATGAAAAGGATCTAAGCTTCCAATATCATTTTCTTGAGTGATTTGATTCATGTTATAATAAAAAGATGATGGAGGAGAGGATGTGCTACAAGAGTTAGGATCCTCTTGGGAATTGAAGGTAAGAAGAAAAGAACATCCCATATATTGTCTAAATGGATTCCAGTTGTCTAAAAATATTATGATAAGGGATTTCATGATACTGGAGGAAATAATCAGAGATCAAGAAATAAGGAGAAAAAATAGAGACAAAATTGGTTACATACAAAATAGTATTAGCTAACAGGTACAAAGTCTACTAGGTTGACAAAGTCTATGAGAAAGGTACACATAATAGGATGAAATAAGACAAAGTTGAGTGGGTTGACTATGTTTTGTAAAGGATGAAAATGACATAGGCTAGAGAGATATATAGTCATATGGGTTGACTATGTACTGCAAATGAAGAAACTAAATAGATGAGAAAGATACACATTTAGACAGGTTGATTGTATAATTCAAAAGGGGAAACTAGTCAAGTTGATAAGATACATAGTTGTGTAAACTAACTATGTGTTGAAGATTATCAAAATAAATAATCTATAAGAGACTATGGCAATAGGGATTACATTTTCCTATAAGTAGAGAAATATTTTTCAAAATAATGTCTAAACAAATGAAATGAAGTACACAAGCAATTAGATTAATTTGATTGATCCAATTAAAACACACAATACAAACCTTGCACCAACATTGACTAATGCAAGTTTTACAATATAAAATACAATGATAAAAGATCAAGCATAAATTTGAAAGTAAATTTTAAATAATTGGTCATTTATTAAATTATAATTAAGTTAAAATAAAATTTTAAATTAATGTGATGGGGAGTTGGTTGTAAGAAGGAATTAGAAAGTAATCTAAGGATGGTTTCAAGAAGTTTAGGATAAAAGGGATATGTATTAGTGATGGTACTAGTTTGGTATTGGGGCCTACCCCCTCACTTCATAATCTCACAATGATAAGGGTGTTAGGTGTGTAGACATCCAATTCCTAACACCATTGTGTTGAAATTATCAATCTTACTTGAAATGCATTTAAATGCACAATTTTAGTCAAAATCACTAAAACACACTAAATGGTTCGAGCTTATCATATTAAAATGTTGATTTAGGATAATGTATCCATAAATGGGGTAATAAATTTTATGTAAATATTAACTTTTTCTCAAATCATTTTGAGTCAAAATGATAAAAACACAATTTTGACGCTCTGAACCATTGAATTCTTCTAATTTAGAAGCACATGACATGTGCATGTGCTATTTCATGGTGAAAATATCCTAAATGGGATATTGCTCCATATTCAATTAAATCCTTATTCTAATTATAATACAGTTAAATTATGACATAGTAATATGACATCTAACTAGTTTGATTAAGTGAGAAACCAATTTCCAAAGAATTGCATAAAATTTAATCAGTCTCACTTAGGAAATTTAATCCAAATCAAGATCTTAAGTGTAAAATCCATGGAATTTATTGAATATATTTTAATTAGAAATTGATTTATAATATATACATCATTAGGTAACATCATTTTATGAGGTGGCATCCATAAGCCATAAATGAAACAAAGATCAGGTTTAAGGCCTACCATGCCTTTTTAATGCCCCTTCATTCCAAATATTGATGAGGGTATTTATGATTTAAGTTTCCAAAAATGAATTAATTCAAGACCATGCATATTGATCTCAAGATGGATGGTCATGTTTTATTATGATCAAATTCAAAAATATATAGAAAATAGGGCCAAGACCACCATTTTAAAGCTCTTTTGGTTTAACCTTATTATGCATAATTCTATCCACAAGTCATCTTTGTGTAGTGTTATTATGCTTGATTTGCAATAGGACAGCTTCACTATTAGCACAACATTGATCAAATATCATGAGCCTAATTTCATTGGTTCACTTGAGATGATGGAGGAGCAAACCACTCATCATTTACAAAGATTTGAGTACCAAATCAAGATGAAAATCATTTTTTGAGCCATATTTGGAGGTGGGATGCTATTTTGAAGGTTTTTTTAGTATATTCCTTCTTTCAATACATCTTAATTTACATTTTTGAACCCCGTTGAAGGATATGGATTAGTTAGTTATGTTATTTATATATTTCTTAATTTTTCTTGACTAATGCTTGATGTAACTCACTTTGGATTCCATCTCTACAGGGTGATTTACCAATATATACCATCAACCACATGTTTATACTTTGCTAAAAAACCACGTCAGCTTCTCCCTTGGTGATGAAATCCATGTAGGTAGGCCTTGGGAAGACAAATGTTTAAGTATTTTTTTGTGCTAAGTGATTTTTAAATGTGTGCAAAAGAGAAAAAATAGTGTGAATAAATTTGTAAATTAAAAAACCACCTAATTAATCTATGTTTATTACTCTAATCATGTTAAAAACTAAAATTAAAGGTGAATTAATTATTAAAAAAAGAGGTTAATTACTTGACTATGAAAAGTACATAATCAATTTAGGTGATACTAATGCAAACAATGCAAAATAGAGTCCAATTGGTCACTAATGTTCTATGGAAGCAAGATCTAGAGGAACATAGTTGAATAGGTTGACTATGTCTTCTAGATAGAAAACAAGGTATAAAATTGCATCAATTTAGTTGACTTAGTTTGATGTAGGGTTGTAGTTTTATAGACTACAATCTTGTGAAAAATAGTATTAAAAAAATCAAAAATCATAGATAGAGTAAAAATTAACCTTGGTGGGTTTGAATATGCTTAGATCAAAAAAAATTATGCTAGCATGCTTAAGTGATGATTTAAATATTTTTGAAAAAGATTTGACTAGATTGACAAAGTTTGTAGAACCTATGTGATGAAAAAAAGTGATAAATAGAGTCTCTTGGATCGACTATGTTTGCAGGCCTGTATGATAAAAAAGAAATATGAACATAGTTGACTAGTTAGACTATGTATACAATCCTATGACTAAAGAAGAAGACTGTGTCGAGTTGATTAACCCAGTCACCTGCATTTGGAGAATACGTACATAGATATAATAGAAACATTTTGGGGTTATTATGTGTTAAACCTGCATAGAGACTTTTATAACTATACCAACATGTTTGATATAGTACTACAAAAATAAAAATATATAATATGATGACAAAAATGAATGCATGAAAAAAACCTATAAGGGTTTTATTCACATCAAGTTCATGATAATGTATATAAATTAAAATTTAATTGACCTATTAATTAATCCCAACTCAGAGAAGATAGATACTACTTACACTTTTGATTGTTAATACATTAGATGTTCAGGGTGATGACCAATATGGATCTGTTATACCTAACCAAGGGATATCTTACCATAATAACATCACTAGAGAGGGTTTCAAAACCTCTATTCAAGAAATACCATGTAGTACCCTTAGCTAGGTCCTATGTTTTCATATTCACAAATTAAATGATAAGTAACATAAAATCTAATCTAGTGTTCATCAAATCTTATATCACAAAGTGGGGTAATAAACATAAAAAGTAAACATGCATATCAGAATTGTAATTAAGATATGTATAGATAAAACTCTAATGCATGGAGAGATTAATATATTTAAAATCCATTACTTGTGCTACTTTTATCTACTAAAATATAGGATTAAAGTTAGAGATACTTACCTTGAATATGAACCCATAGAGACTCAATATCTCCCTTGGACAAAGGTGTTTCACAAGGGGTTATTATGGTTTTTAAGTATCACCAAGAAAGGCCTAAGAATCTAATAATTTTCCACAAGACAAGATTATTTTACAAGTATAAACCCTAAGCAATAACTCCTCAAGTATAATGGTTAAAGAGCAGATTGTAAAGAAGTTTAAATGAATAATTAACTCTTGTCTCTCCCTAATAAATGAAAAAATGAATGTGTATATATCTGAATCTAACCCTAAATATTTCTAAGAGTTTAGCCAACAAGGTTAGCCCAATTTGACTCTATATCATTATTTGATAAAAATAAGTTAGGTCCCAATCTAGGTTGGCCAAAGCTAACCTAGACCTATAATGTGCTTTTATCAATTGGAACACAGGGTCAACCCAAGCTCACAGTGTATTGTAAACTATCAAAAATGGTTTTAGGCTTAGGTAGGGGATAAGTAAATCGATTAATTTCTTGGAGGAGTGTGTAATGGAGGAAGCAAATCTTAAGAAAATGTATAGGAGATAGTTGTGTAGATAGTAATTGGTGGTATAGGGGACAACAATCCTATGAAGCACTAATAGTATGCCCACCCCTTTCATGGTGTACCCTTTAAGGTGTGTATTCAAAGGTATTGATACTTGATAGTTTCCTAAAAGAGATAAAACATTTGTAATTGATAAGGTTTTAAAATATTATGTGTATACAATTCCCATAATGCCAATTTTAAAATTTTAAATTATGCAAAAAGGTAAGAAAGTTAAAAGGCTTAGAAACAAATAACAACAATGTCTCCCAATGACATTAATGACACCTATGTGTCCCTAAAATACCCTTAATACCTATCATAAACCAAAAATTTTCATAAAGAACCTAGAAAACATATTAACACTTCAAATTTATTGTGATACTCTACATCATACTCCCCATGAGGGAAAGATTTGAGCTCCAGCTCAAAGGCCTTAGTCCATCTTTATTCCTGTCTTTCCAATTCACTTTATAAGGTTATTTGTAATTTGTTTTATTTTTAATCCTATTTTGTTTTCCATTCCTCCTTGACTAGATCCTATATTCTTGTCTTTTTTCTTGTTTTGTTTCTTTGTAAACTCTTTTCAAACTCAATCAAGTATAGAAACCTTTGCCATTCTTTGTATTCTTATAAATATGATTCAACTTCATCATTATTTTCCTATTTTTCATATTCTTTTTCAAAAAAGTTATTTGTATTCATCTCTCTTGGTTTTTCTTGATAACTACTTCATTTCACACTTAACTTTATTTTCTTAAATTCTACTCGGATTGGTACTTGTACATAATTTTCTCTCTCCTTGCTTTCTCATTACATATTTTATGTTACTCTAGTCATGGATCAGCCTTGGATTTATATTTTCTAGTTTAAAGCCTTAAAAAACTATCTACTTGGTACATGTTAACTTATAATCATGATACTTAGTAGTCCCTTCATGGCATTCATGATCTGCTTCACCTCTTCTTGATTTAAGCACCTCATGACCCTACTCACTTAATATTTTTTTTACCTTCACTATTATCTCATGATATATTTTTTCTACCTCATAGTCTTATTTCTTATTTAGTTCATGAAACTTCAAGTTTGCCTCCTCAGCATCAATACCTTGGCTTTGTGCAACATCACTGAACCTCACATTTTGATTCATACTAGTAGTTATTGAAAATAACTCTTTTTGGGAACTAAATATCTCTTATGGCATCTTTCTTTATTGTCTAAATGAGAGATCATCCATATCTCTACTTTCTTCATCATATTTAGGTACTATTGGTCTTGTTTCATCTCCTTTTTTGTCTTTAAACATGATCTATACCTCATCAATTGTGTGAAATTATTTCACACTTTTAATATCACAAAGATATTTCCCTATATGTTGTTCTACATCAACATGTTAATCTATCAATTTCTCTCTTATTGAGAGGTATTCATAAAATCCATAAAAGACATAAGCATCCTCTTGTTCAATTTTATTCTCTGCCATTATTATTACCCTATCAAAATATTTGTGTTCATATGTCCATGAAGATCCTTATCCTTGTTGCATATTAATGCTTTCAAGTATATTCTTCCATGCCTCATATTCTATTGAAAATTTCTTATTCAATGATTCAATACTATCATTATTCATATCATCACAAACTATTTACTTGCCTTTCATTTCCCTTGCTCTCTCTTGAAGCATGTTTTCATCAACATGGCTTTCAACATTATTCTTTTCCACCTCGTCCTTATCTTTGGCTACCCACACTTTACTTCTCATGTGTTTTGAATATCTTGGATTCCATTGGTTTGAATGTTTATACATAAATTTTATTAATTCATTTGCCTTATCCTTATTATTTAATTATTTTACCTATCTTCTACTTGTATTCTCATCATAGATAACTCCTTACTTGGGCTTTGTAGGTTTCACCTCATCAACTAATATTTAGATCCATTTAGGCACCCTATATCCATGATCTATTTCAAGTTTTGAGAAATTAAATTTGTTATTTTATCTATCCTCATGTACATATACAATCTTATTCTCAAATGCATTATTTAAATGAAAATTTAAACTTTCATTTACCTTTTCAATAAGCTATTGCATTGTCATGCTTATTTCCAAGGCTTCAATATATTCAATCATCTCCTTTTTGTGTAATTGATTTTAATCTATTACTAGAATGATCCCTAAAGAATTATAAAACTCTAGTTAATCCTCCATATTTTTATTATTATGCTTAAAGTCTTCAACACCATAATTATATTTAACTCTTTAATCTATATCCTCTTTGTAGACGGCTACAAACTACTTGTTTTTTCTTTCACATTCATCTTCTTGCATGGGTGCTTCATTTGATTCATTTATTGCAAAATTTAATATATTTCTCTTGATCTTCATAATTTTGTCTTTCATAACTGCATTTAAAAACTTAAACACAAAGTTAGATAGTAAAATAAGAGACCATAATGTCTCCATGAGTGCCTTCTTCATGAACACTCTCTTCTTTCCTTCACTTGATTTATCAAGTGTCTTTGTAGCACTTTCTTCTCTCTCTTGTTCTCCACAATGAGAAATCTTTTTAAATATTCTCTTTCATGTTTCTCACTTGTAAAATATCTTCTTTTCAAACATTTATAGGTACTTCTCTTCTTGTTCTTCTCTTTTTCTCTCAATGTAGCTCTTCTTTACCTCTCCATGAGTAGCCTCATAGGCCACTTGACCTTCTTTTTATTGTTCTCTCCAAACCATTGGATTTATTATTCATGCATGAGGTTCACCATGAGTTATATTATCTCTATGATTTGTCCTAACTCATTTATTATCTCCTATATCTCTTTTTATTCATTCATTTCTTTTCTCTTTAGTTATCCTTCAACTTTATTTTCCTTGTGATATTCTCTCTCAGCTATGCCCTACATTTTATTTTACTTTTTCTTATTCATCTCACTTTTTCTTTACTCTTTAGGCCTGAATTGGACCTATTTTTCTTAGAAGGTCTGCCGACTTTCCTCTTATGGCCTCACTTGGTTATCCCCTTCTCTTTTAGAAGCCTCAATAGGCTTTATCTTCACTTATTTTGACTTTCAAGGATCTTGGAAATTTTACACATTCTTGATATCATAAATTGAAGACAATATATCAATGTAAATATACCTTTTGATTGAAACATATATGTATTATTCCCTAGAAAAATATTTGCTACTCTAATACCACTTGATGTAGTTCCTAAGCCTACAATCTTCATTTTGTCAATCCTTGACTTTGATATCTATTATCAATGCCTTATGGACTCTGACTTGGCTTCACTCTTCATGTCTACTCATTATTTATTGATCTCTCTCATTTGATCAATCTCTCTCTCTCTCTTGGCTTACAAGACTTATTTACATGCATGGTATTAAATCTCTAAGAATGAAGTCTTATCCTGACATTCAATCACCTTTATACCTATTTGATATTATCTTTTTTATACAAATTCATCTTTTATCTTCTAGGACCGTAGGCCTAGACACCTCCAACTTTATCAAAAGGCCTATTTCTTCACTATGGCCTTATACCAACCGTAATATACTTCCTCTTGATTTTCTCAATCATATTTAACCTATATCAACATATTTGGTAGATTCATTCAATCATTAGCTCATCATAAGAACCTTTACTTCAGAATAGACTATTTATCATTGTATCCCTCTAAACACAAAAAGATCCTTGGATAGGATGGACTACAAAGTTTCATGACAATATAAATCCACTTTTGAGTGCCCTTTAAGTTATTGCAACTCTTCCAAAACTTATTTGGTATTAATCATAATGTATATCTCTAATATCACCTCACTTCTTACCAATTAGGCATCTTCTAGTAGCCTTATTTTCATACAAGACTCCTGGGTTTGTAAAAACTACACATGATCTCAACAAACCAATTCCACTTTCAAGTACCCTTTATACTTATTTAACTTAACTCTCACAATGATATAAACCATACTAAACCATACTACATGGATCTAAAACCAAAATAATCCTCTTAAGCTTGTCAAACAACACATGATTACGAAGTTTCATCAATTTTCATGGGTGGAAAAAAAAGTTAGACAAGTTGATTTTTTGAAAACCCTAGGTCTAATTAGTAGGCATGTAGGTGGCCAAGAGGCTACAAAAGGATATAAAATTAAACTCAAACACTTTAAAATTATTTTGGGGGTTTCCTATGGTTTAATCCACCAATTTATACCTTCCTAAATATCTATTAATTATTAATCACTCTCAAAAAGGTTATAACAAATAAAATTATAGAATTTTGTGAGAAACATTAGGACTATGTATAGGTTTAATTGAACTTTGTATATTTACATGAACTGATAAGTCTTAAAATGGATACAAATCCTATGTAGGGTATGTTATACCCTATCTTATAATTCTCCATCATATTAAACCTTTTAACTAAGGATTTAGAATTTCTATTCAATACTTAGCCAAATTTTTGGTGTTATTCTTGACTATATCAAAAGAGGTCTTCCCAACTAATATAAGTTTCTTAATGATATATTATATCCAAAATAATATTTTATTGAACATAAAATAATAATGTAATAATTATTTTAACCAATTAACATACAAAAATTCATCACAAGTCTCTCATGAGATAGTTTACAGAATTCTGAGTTTAGATAAAGGGTTGTGTTAATCTATAAGGAAGTCTGCAATAAATTTTGAATTATAAAGTGACTCTCTAAGGTTATAAAAAGAACAATAACAATGGATAAGGATTTTATTACCCTCTAAAAAAATTAAAACTATTTAATTAAATACAAAAGACACTTTTTTGGAGCTTCCTCCTCAACTATGTAAAATAGGGTATAACAAGATGACTGTGTAAGAAGGCTTTCAATGGACTATTATACTTCTACAAGGATATATGATTATTCCATTGGTTAAATATATTTAATTATAACCTTATCATTATTATTATTATTCTAATAAATTAAGAATATTATAATCAATCAATAAGTGTAGACACCTAAAACTGGCCACCGATAACCTCCAACTAAGCTTTTGACCAATTTCCACCAAAGTGCACAATTTGGCCTAAAACACTAAAACACATTAAATGAGTTGAAATTTATATATTAAAGTGTTTATTTTGGCTATGGAATCAGTAAATTTGGAAATTTAATTTATGAAGCATCTAACTTTGATCAGATCATTTCGAGTCAAAATGCTAATTTTACACCTGGGTGCCCTGAATTGCTCTTTTTTGTCAAATCTCTTGTATGAGACATGTGCATTTGTTATTTGGTGTTGAAAAAATCCTAAATGGATAATGAATCCAATTCATCTAACATTACATCCTAATTCCAATCCAGTCAAATTTTGAGCCAATAACGAGACATTTTGACTAATTTGATTAAAATCAATACACCAAAGGGCCAAAATTTGCATCAAAGTGACTAATCATGCTTAAAGCTAATTAATTCAAATTATGAGCCTAATTGATAATTCCATGAATATTTTTGAATATTTATTTTTATAAATTAATATTAAATATCTACATCATCAAATGACATCATTTCTTGGGAAGACATCTCTAAATGCATAAAATATCTCATCAAGCCACCCCATGCCTCACTAAGACCCTCCATGCCTCTTTATTGCCTCTCTATCCCAAATATTTATAAAGTCATTTATTTATTTTTACCTAAAAATTTAAATGTATCTTAGCCACACATCTTCATCTTTAGATGGATGGTTTAGGTTCCTTCTGACCATTTTACAAAAATCTTTAAATAGGAGGCCTTATCTATTGAGTTTTAATCTTGAATTATGAAAATTTATAATTTTGGATTGATTCCAAAGCTTCATGAAAATGAATATTTTAAATCCAAATTATTGATCCAAGTCAAATCAAAATCCATCACAAACATGCCAAGGAGAAGAGGAGATAGCCAAGCCTCCTTTGATGAAGACTCATCGAGCACAAGTCAAGTAAGCCACTTCAACAAGCTATTTGGAGTATTCAAGGAAGGTGAAGGAAGGTTTATTTGCATTTTAGTTATTTTTTTCATATATATGTTTGTTATTGAGCTCCCCCTAGTAACTAGGCCTAGAGATGTTATGCTAGTTAGTGTGTTTCTTTCATTTTGTTTTTCATTTTAGAACTAACATGATACTAACCATCGTCTCTTGAGTTAAATTTCTAGTTCACATAATGGCACACCTGGTGGGACCCTATCCCCACAAATTTGATCATAACGGATCTTTAAAGAAACCTACTAACCAATTTTATGCAAAATCTTGGAGTGAAGGAGTCAAAAGAGTGAGATTTTAAGTTAAAATTTTATTTTTCTCATAATTTTGTTTTTATTCCTAGTAAGGTTGATTTTTCTCTCTATTGCAATATCGTTATTGTCATAGTATCAATTTTGTAACAAAATTACTATTTGCTAAAAAGTGATTTTATAGCCTTGGGAAATAATATCATTCACTGAAATAGTGATTTCAATTGCCTAAGCAATGATTTTGCCAAAATAATGATATTGTTCACCCTATGCAATGATTTTGTATTGATAATAGCAATTTTGTCAATAGAAGAGTAGTTTTGTGCTTTCTATGTTTTCTATCTGGTAATAGAGATTTTATAGGAAAATAATGATATTGTTTTATTTTTTATGATATAACCCATAATAATGATATTGTTTTTTTATCAGATATAACCCATAATAACAATATTATTGTCTAAAATTGTAATTCTACAAGGAAATAATGGGATTGACTATGTAATTACGATTTTTAAATAGAGAGATCATTTTGGGAATTTGCTTCTCTCATTAGCAAATGTTATTAAAAGCTAAAGGACATACTAAAGTTTTAATTGTAGGGCCAACTTGGAATTTGTTAAAGCATTTTTTTAAACCTTTTTTAAAAGTTTAAAATGGATTGGGAACCTTGTTTTGGTGCTTCATGAAAAATTTAGATGCTTAGGTGAATGTTTTAACAAAGTGTGTTTTCAAAGTCATAACTTAAGACCAAGGGGTCAAAATAACACCACCTAATCTTTAATTTTGTGCTTAAAATTGAACTCACTTGTCAAATTTTGTCTTCAATAGTTGTTTAAACTTAAAATTTTATTGGTAAAAAGAGGTGCATTGCATGTATGCTCTTCCATCCATCCCCTTTAGGGAGTTTTTGGAATCAAAAATGTTGTCCTTATTACAAACATGCCTAGTCCAAAGCATAGAAATAATGTAGTCTAAAGCACTCCCCAAAAACTTGCAATAATTTGGGTGACCTTGAAATGACCCTAAAGTCTTTCTATTAAGTCATTTATTTTTATGCAAACTTGGCTTATGAGGGTGACTTCATTACCTCCCACAATTTCTATATGAAATATTTGACCTAGGGTTTCATCTTCTAAAACTGACTTCAACCACTCCCACTAGGATCAAAGTTTTGAGTGGTTAAACCACATTCTAATGTTGGAGTTGCACATGAGATGTATCTGCACTTTGGACATCACAATACACTAAGCAAGCGATAGATGTAGTGGTTTTTAAAAGGACAAGACCTTTTTGAAATAAGATAAGTGCCATAGACACCAAATTTAAGTGTTTTTATTTTGTAACATGACGTGAAAGTCATTGGGCAATTTCTCCATCTAGATGTTTGAAAAATTATAGATCTCAGACAAATCCCCACTTGCCACAAAAGTGTTGTTGGTGCAAGGTGTGCCTCAAGGTCCATGTCACAATATTGTCATTTGAGATAAGGGGGATATAAAAATCCTACTATATAATGTTAATTTTAATTTTTAGATGAACATTAAAATCCCTCTCAAATTATGTATATTTATGGATTCTAACAATACCAAATAACCTTGTCAGTTTAGGACCTAAGAGCGATTAATTAGTTGGTTTTATCCTAGATTAAAGTCTTGTTTAGATTCAAAAATTGGTGTGAACAAATGATACAAACCAAAACAAATATTCCTCATTTTCCTTTGAGCAAAGAAGTGTTATGCTGCCCACGTGAATCATCAATTTCCCTTATTCAAAATTCATCAAAACTTGGAGTCATATCATCCACTTTGGCATAGTTATGTTACCCAATTGAGTCTAAAATTTTACCAAATTTTTTTTAAAGTCCTTAATTTATAATAAAAATTCAAAATTGCACCTTCATAAGTTCATAGGGTTTATATGTTAAATGGGTTCACCATTTTCACTAAACTAGAGGGAACTTAGGTTCAATTTCCAATTTGGATTGAAGGTCGTTTAAGACTCATAATCATTATCAACACCTGGTATACTTAAGTCATTTTGTGCTACACACTTGTACTTTGAGTCTATTCACCAAACATTTTTGTGTTACCATCTTATTTCCATCAAGATCATTTGAATTCATACCTTTTTTCCTTAGAGATATTATCAAAACTTTGAAGGTATGTATGCCATTTGAATTAAGAAAGGTAGTGTTATTTTATCAAATTTATGAGAAACCATATTTGCCTTAGAGATTTTTTGAAACAAACATTTTGTCACATATTTTGAGTAGTCTACTATTGTTTCATAGACCTTTTTGTATAGAGTTCAAGTTTATACACATTTTCAAGCCAATATGAGTGTACCTTTTGAATCTTTGTCTAGTCTAGTTATATGATTCACTTTTGTCTAGCTTATTTAATAAAAAGAATCAAGTTTTATTCCATTATTTGAGAATAAAATAACTTATCTCAAAATTTCCTTTTGTTTCATACCTTATACTTATTTGATCGAGTTTATATCCAAGAGTCAAATTCCTAGTTTTTGTTTGAAGTGTTTCAAATCCATTAGAATAAAATCTCATATATTTCAATGTCTAGATTTTGACATCATTTGGCCATGAGTCATATCACATGTCTTATTTGAGCCTAGATTTTGATGCCATATTTGGCCAAAAAAACCTAGCAACTTTTATTTTCTTAGATTAGACTCATTCGAAACACTGACCTTAGAGTTTGGCATTTTGATTTTACGTCCATTTACTTGACTTTTTTGTATAAGGCATGCAACATTAAACACTTAAAATTAGCTTATTTTATCTCAAATATTTGCATAAGATTTTCCATCCTTTTAATTAAATCTAGACCAAGTTCAAATCATCCTTCTTTAGACATTGTCTTTTTCAGAGTTTATAAAACTCTTTATAACATCACATTCACTATGGATCCCAACATGTTTTCCTACACTCATAGTGGAATCATGTATAATCTAGGGATTAGTCATGTGGTTGCACAAGAATAAATGGTGTAAGACCCCTATGTAGATAATGTTATTTATGATATGGATCCTTATATCCCTCATAACACTCAAATAGGGGCACAAACCAAGATCCATTGGCTAACTATTTGGTTAATACACCACCATACTCGGAGCAAGATCAAGCACAAATAGAGCAATACCTAGCTATGGTATGTCCTACTGAAGAACCTTTTCCTCAACAACCATACTCTATTAATGTACCTTCCACGTATGATCTTTATTTGTTTCAATGTAATTTATTAGAGAAAAAAGATGAGATTTTGGTTATAGATATAAAAGTAGGGGCTAAGTTTTAATCAGAATACCCTCATAAAAGTTTACTAAGCCTAGTAAGAATGCCTCATAACATATTTTATAGTCAATAGGATTCTTTTAGAAATCCTTTAGCTCTAGTCCAAACAATGTATTAGGACCCTAGTATTCTTACCAAAGGTAAGGACCCCATGGAGGATCACTTTGTATAGATGTAGATAGCATACCAACCTAGTTAAACCTAGCATGTAATTTTAACCAAATAACCATGTCAAGTAGACCTCTCATAAATTTAGACCCCTCAACTAGAGTGTTAATAGAGTTGACTAGTTAATATAATTAGGGTGTAGACCCATTCATGTAGAATACTTTATTTGATAACTTGTTTCATATTCCAACCATTGAAGAAGTATCTTCTACTTCTACTATAGAGTAGTGGCCAAAACATAGTAAATAATGTGCAAGTAACATCACATCCAAACCAAAGGGGTGTTCATATGCAAATATCTAGCCAAAGAAATGTGCCTTTAGTTAACACCACAAGTGGTTTTCACAATCAGAGAGGAGGAGTTTCTACATCTCACTCTCAACCAACTACTTCTAATCCTCAACCAGCCACTTATTCAAGCATGCAACCAACAAGATTAGGTATTCAACTAACAACCAATTCCATGCCTTAACAATAAAATGTGATGAATTACATTCCTCCTCAATAGGTGATGAGTATCATTCCATAATAATAAGCAAAAATGAATATACCAACACAGTAGAGGACAAACATATTACCACCTCAACAAGGGGCAACTAATGTTCCACCTCATTAGGTAGTAGCAAACATACCTTCTTCTTTACATACCAACATACCAATTCAAAACTAAATAATGCTTAATCAATAATGTATTCATGTTGATCAATGATAGGTGCCAAATATCCAACATGCATCCACTTCTCAACTAGGATTCATGCAACAAGGAGGTTCTAATGTCTCTTAAATACCTACTAGGCAACAATTACCTCTTGTGCAGAACATACCACAAGTTCATATACAAGTTCTTGGTTCACAAGTTCCCACTCAATAAGCAAGGTTTTAGTAGTAGACAATAGATACCTATTCAACCATAATAGGTACAATATAGTTATATCACTCCATCCCAACCTCAAAATCCTTCAAGTTAAACCTTCATCGCCAACCCAAACCAGAATATCACACAACCAAATGTATAATTTCAAAAAACATATCTTAATCCACGTATGTGTATTCTTGGTTCATTTCCCAACCAATCCAATGTATACCAACAAATACCTCCATGATACCTTGGTCAAAGTGCTTCACTTGTGATCACTTAACCATCTACCTAGGCCAATATTCCCATAACTTTCTTAGAGCAAGAGTTACAACAAATGAAAGATGCAATTGTAGTCATCAAAATGGGGAGATAGGTTAGAAATTTTAAGTTGGATGATGTATGTTCCTATCCTTTCAATATGGAGTACTTAAAAATTCCATTTCCTCTAGGATATGAGCCACAAAAATTTGATAAATATAATGGGAAAGGTGACCCCAAAGCCCATTTAACCGAGTTCTTTATCTCATGCCAGCCAGTGGCATATAGCAATATGTGCCTTTTATTATTGTTTACAAGGAGCTTAGTTGGACAAGCCTTGGAGTGGTTCTTGAAGTGGCTTAAGAATTCATTGACTAGTTTTTATGATCTTTTAGATAAGTTTGTGTAGCACTTTTCCTTTAATCTTGAGCATGATATTTCATTAATTGATTTGATGCAAGCTAAAAAAAAATCTAGTGAGAGTTTTTTAAGCTATCTATAGTGATGGAGAGCACTTGCAAGCCAATTCACTCATATTTTCTAGATAAATAATTAGCTATTATATTCACTAAATTTTTTTATAGTGAGATAGCTTATCATCTATAATTGTAGTATGCACATACCTTTAAATAAATCATTGACAAATGTTTGTTGAACGAGTGAGTGTTCATTAATAAAAAAGTCATCAAGATTAATTCAAATAATCATACCCAAGGTACCAATCATATAATTGGCCAAAACCAACATTCAATCCAAGCACAAGCATCATAATTGGCACAAGCCAATAACCATGATAAACCAAAATAATTTAACCATAATAGAAATGTTGTGGGAAATAGAGTAACAGAATCACGTCATGTCCAAATAGTACAAACATCATATGATCAACTTGTACCACCTTTTTAGCTTACTCCTACCCATCATCCTCTTCAACCAACACCAAAATCGTAATAACCAAGATCTGCACAAAAAATGCCATAACTTTGCCATTACAAAACCCTCCTTCAAAGAGAACTGTGTCTATGCATCATGTTTTTAGTGACCTTGGAGAGCCTATTGAGTCTATATTTCACAAAATTTATGTCACTAATTCGATTAGTTGGCCTATACCAAAGCATCATCCTCAAGGCATCCCTTACCCTAATTGGTACTGTGAAAATGAATTCTATGAGTATCATCAGCTCAATGAGCACATTTTATGAAGATGTGTGCAAATCAAGCATTTAATTGAAAATATGTTAGAGAATGGAGAGATCACATTAGATGGTGGTGCTTCCACCTCTAATCAAACTCTTGAAATCTATCAAAACCCTTTTCCACAACATAACTAGCAATAACAACAACAACCATGGCCAGTGCAACAACAAAATCAATAGTATAAAAATCAAAGGCTAAACCAATAGAACTAGTAAAACCAACAATAGAATCAATAACACTAAAATAATGGATAGAACCAAGGTTAGAATGGTAATAACCAACAAACCTACCATGCAGTTACACATGACTATAATAGAGTTGTAGGTCATATTGCAAGAGGTAGAATTAATACCATCTCCATTAATCTTAGACCAAATTCTAATTAGATGAGACCATTGCTAACCATACCAAACTAATATAATCACTTTATTAATCCTTATTTGACTTGGTACTATACACATGTGAACCAATAAATAGGGATTCCCACTTCAGGACCTTATATAGATAACTCAACCTTGCCTCGTGACCACTCACAAGTGCACTAGCAACTGAGACTTGTCCTATCTAGTCCCACACCATCACCATCATCTATTAGTAATCATGGTCTTGTATTTAATCCTAATTGTGTAATCATAACTTGGAGTTCAAAGATTACCATCTTAGGCCCATAGCCATCAACCACTGCACCCATTATCCAACTAGTCATTTAACCTCAGAATAAGCCATTTAACACTGACCAAAAGAAGAAATTTGACATTGTGAAATTATAAAAGACACCTACACAAATCTCCATTTTAGATTTTTTGCATACGTCAACAATCCACAAAAACATTTTAAATGACTTCTTGAGCTAATCCACTATTTCAAGTGACATATCCCTTGATAAATTCCAAGCTTTGGTTGGACACCTAGCTCCAACCCAACAAGTCACTTTCAACCAAAGTGATATGTCATCCCTTGGCCCATTTCATAATAACCCATTATACATAGAATTTTTTATTAAATGGCACAAATTGAATCATGTCCTTATAGACAATGGATTAGGTTTAAACATAGTGTCTCCTAAGCTTATCAAATTTCTTGAGTACATAATGGTAGATCTTCAAGAAAAGATAATTACCATCAAAGCATATGATAATGAGGAATGAGAATCATTGGGCACCATCTATTTGCCAGTTATCCTTGGGACTTTGACCCATGACACACTTTACCATGTTCTCAATCTCGATTTATCATACAATATTATTTTGGGAAGACCTTGGTTGCATAAAATTTATGTAGTCCCAACAACATTACACTAATGTATCAAGTTCTCCCATTCAAAGATGGAAGTTTGTATATCATGAGATTTATATCCATACGAGTACTGCAAGCACCTAGAGGCTGAGTTCAAGAGTTATAACTATCTCTTCGGCATGAATCTAATGGCCAGGTAGGACAAAGGCAAAGCATTACTCCTTGATCCATTGATAGATAATTGCATTAATCCTAATACCCTTGATTCCCTTTCCCACATGCCACCTCTTAAAGTATCCAATCATTTTACTATTTCACCTAAAGGCCCAAGAGAGTATATGACCCATGAAACCTTTCATATTTCAAACCTTCCATATAATTTAAAGTCCTTTGGAAGACTTAAAGATAAGCCACTTCATCCAAAATGGTAATAAAAGATCAAAGGTAAAGCACCTATCACGTTTGTACCAACATCTAGCTTAGAACTAGACCCTCTTGAGGGAGATGAATCATGCTCATATAATGACAACCAAGCTACTTGTTATGAAAATTAAAAGTATCCTAATCATAATAGGATCATGAAGAATCAAGACTATGAAAGAGGATGCCTTATACCTAATCAAAAAGGAAAACTTGAGCCAATTTCCATGACCAAATACAAAAGATGTTATGGACTTAGATTTAAACTGCTTAGGGGTGACCCCATAAACCTTACTCATGTTCCATCACCATCAATTAGTGATGAATATGCCAGTAGCAAAGTAGAGTTTGATCATAGTCTCTTTGATGACCTAGTTGAAACCAACCTATTTAACCCTCATTCCATTTATACCCTTACCCTAGTCATTCATCACAACTCATTGCCATTATACTATCTCAAACTAATAGATTAAGACCAACAAGAGTCCAACATAACAATTATGTGTTTCAAAATGATGAGGCTTTTTGTGATTTTCTAGGCCTTAGAGATAATGTTCTGTTAGGGGACCATAAACTAGGGTTCTCAATCAAAATAGATCCTGAAACATATTTTGGAGAGTAGGTAAACACCCTTAGCCAAAAGAAAATAATTAAAGCATTGAGGTCCCAAAGTGAAAAACTCTTTGAAGAACTTTTTTACCAAGGTAAAAGTAAATAAAAAGGCCAGTCTAGTGGTGAAAACTTATTTTAGGCACCATTAGATGGGGGTGTTCAACCTTCTTCAACCATAGCTCAGGAGACCACCAATGATGAACTTAGTTGTGAGTCTGAGTTTAATTTTGAAGAACAATAAGATTTTGATCGAATCATTTAGGATTTTCCATTAGTTTTTGTTACATGGCCAAACCTTCCATTAGGGGACTCTGATTTGTAATGCCTAGGGGAGCTTGAAGAGCCAATCCTAGCAGAAGACTCTAATATTGGCAACTAGTTCAAATGTTTGCCCACTATCCATAAAGATAGTTTGACCCCTCTAGTGGAAGATATGATATAGGTTAACATCAAGTCCCCAAATGACCCAAAGTGGATCAAGATACGTTCTTCCCTTATTGAGAAAGATCATGCAATCCTTACAACCCTTTTGAGGGAGTTTGTAGATATTTTTTCATGGGCATATTTTGACGTGCTAAGTTTGGACCCAACATTGGTTTTACACCACCTTGTGGTCAATCATGTTGCCAAACTAGTAAAAAAAATCTACATAAGATGCACCCTTGCATTATTGTATTGATGAATAAAGTGTTAGAAAAAATCCTAGAAGCAGGATGTATTTGATTTATTAACAACTCGAAATGGATATCTAATTAGATATCTATTAGCAAAAATCTTAAAGGAATCAAAATCTATACTGATTTTTGAGACATAAAGAAATCTTGACCTAAGGATGACTTTTTGTTGCCTAATATTGACATGATTTTTGACTCCACGATAGGTTATGAGATACTTTCACTCATGGATGGCTTTTCAAAATACAATTAGATCAAAATAACACCAAAAGACCAACACAAGACATCATTCACCACTTTGTGGGGCACATTTTGTTATCAAGTAATGCCATTTAGTCTTTAAAATGTTGGAGCTACATATCAAAGAACTATGACTATCATATTCCATGATATGATGCATGATATTATTGAAGACTACATTGATGACATACTAGGCAAATCAAAACTAGGGCCGCCATCTAGCAGTGCTATGTAGAATATCTAAAAGACTGCATAAGTACAAAGTCTGACTCAATCCAAAGAAATGTGTATTTGGAGTAACATCAAGTAAATTACTCAGATTCATCATGTCTCATTGAGTTATTAAAGTTGATCTAGCCAAAGTTCAAGCTATAACAAAGATGAAACCACCAACTACTTTGAAGTAGCTCCATAATTTTTAGGGCAAGATCTAATCTAACTAATGCTTTAGATATCAATTAGCTAACAAATTCCATCCTTTTATGTATCTTCAAAATAAGGGAGTCACATTTCACTAGGATGATCATTGCTAAATATCTTTTCAACAACTCAAATACTATCTAGCAAATCCACCTGTTTTATTGACTTCAATGCTAGGAAAGTGATTCTTGGTGTATCTATCATCTACTGACAATGGTTTGGGGGCACTTTTGGCTCAACATGATGACAATGGAAAATATTATGTTGTGTACTATTTAAACCGTACACTGGTTTCATATGAACATAATTATACACCCATAGAAAAATCCTATTTAGCCATAGTCTTCATAGCTTCGAAGCTATGTCATTACATGTTAAATAATAAGACCATGGTTATTTCAAAAGTATATCCACTCAAGTATCTACTATATCAAATAGCTTTACAAGGCCACATGGCCAAGTGAATCATGCTCCTAAGTGAGTTTGACATTAAATACATCAATCAAAAAGCTATTAATGGGTAAGTTATTGTAGATCAACTTGTTAAAACACCCCTTGTAGATATAGAGCCACTCACATTGTAATTTCTTGGTGAATCCATAATGACCATCATTGACATACCTTTTGAAGAGTAGCATTAAAATATTTATTTTGATGGATCATTTACTACACATGGATCGGGATCATGACTCTTATTTATTACACCATAGGGGGATCTAATTCTTAAGTCTTTTAGAATTAATTTTTCTTGTACAAACAACATGGCCATGTATGAATCACATTTTTTAATACTCTGATAGGTAGTACAATGGAACATATCCCATCTCAAGTTTTATGGTGATTCTCAATTAATCATCAATTAGGCCACATACCATTTCTAAACTAAATATGACAAGTTGGTTCCTTACAAAGCTATGGTCAACACTCTAAAACAAAAAACTTTAGATATCCAATTTGATCATATACCAAGGGCTAGTAATATAACTACAGATGCCATGACTAATATCAACTCTTTGATTTGACAAATAGACAAAGCTAGAGATTATTAGTTCCTTATCAAGAATTTGTTTGCATCAACTCATGAACCTTCAACCATTGCAATGATTTGTGATATTATTGGTCCTAGTTCTATCTAGTACTCAGACCGTTATAACTACCTTCATGACCAAGTTTTACCACCTGACCTATCCTAAAAACAAACCAAAGCCTTCATCAACCAAACCATTTGCTATACCTTACTTGGATCCACCCTTTACCACCATAGTTTTGATGTAACTCTTCTTCATTATTTAAATTTAGTAGAATATATGCTAGCATTATGATAATTACATGAAGGAGTATGTAACTCCCACACCAGTGGGGCCATCTTGTCCAAAAATCTCTTTCATACTAGTTATCGTTGGCCCATAATAGATGTAGATGCAACTACATATGTAAAGAAGTGTGACAAATGTCAATGGTGTGTTAATTATATTTATGCCCCAGTAAAGACTCTAAAACCAATGTTGACACCATGGCCATTTTCTACATGGGGCCTTGACCTCATTAGGAATATCAATCCCACCTCATCTAATGGCCATAAACATATCCTTATTGCCACTAAATATTTCACTAAGTGAGTTAAAGCTATACCCCTCACTTACATGATTGGAAATCAAATTTCCAAGTTCATCTTCAACCATCTCATTTTATGCTATGGTATCCCCTTTGAAATTATATCTAATAATGGAGGATCCTTCAAGAATAAGGATGTCAACAAGATATGTGCCAAATATAACATCACACAACATTTTTATATGACATATTACCCTCAAGGTAATGGCTAGTCCAAATCATAAAATAAAACCATTATCAACATTCTCAAAAATATTGTCAATGATGTCAATCATGATCGTCACCTTCAAAAATTCCATGCCCTTTAGGCATACCATACCAATCATCGTACACCCATAGGAGCCACTCCATATTTACTTATTTATTGTATAGAATCCATCCTTCCCATTGAGGTCAAGTTACCATCTCTACGCATCTCTTTTAAGCATGTTTTGAATGACAATGATTATCAAGTAGCTCACCTACAATAACTAGAGTTACTTGATGAGAAACACATAGATATAGTGAATAATGTCCAAGCCTATCATAATCAACTTCGAGGCCACTACAATCAGCATGTGAAACATAGATAATTTAAACTCGTTGATCTTGTCCTTAAAAAAAACATAGAATACCATAGCTAGAAAGAAACATAAAGGTAAGTTCAAACCCAATTGGGTTGGTCATTTCATCATTACAACAACCTCTAAAACTAAATCATATAGGCTTGCGACACTAGAAGGCCATGAACTTGACGAGTCGATGAACATTATCCACATCAAGTGGTATTACACTTGAATGACTTGGTGTATTATATATAAGGACCTTTTCAAGTTGTATCATTTTGTTAATCTACTTTATATAATACCTTTTTTACCAACCTATCACTTTTCATATCACATGTCTATTTTACCATACCTTTCCCTATCAATTGAGTTCATTTTTCCCTCCCTACTTGGCCCTATGATCTTGGTTCCATTCTATTTGGTTCCATCACCACTTTTAGCAAGAGCATTCAAATTTGGTTTTAGTAGTTTTTTCATACATTTTAGATAGAGGCAGTATTTTAGAGTAGTATAATAAACATTTGGTAGTTGCATTCTTTATTTCTTGTTTCATTCTCTCTCATTATCTTGATCTTAATTATAACCACATATGGGAAAATTAGTTTCAGTGACCTATGACATTGTATCTTATTTATAACCACCTATGGGAAAACTAGGGGAAACACTTGTTTATTTTACCTTAACCATACCAACTATACATTCTCTATGATGTACTATGCCTTTATACCAACTATGCCTATTTTGCTTGAATTGACTACTATACTAGTTAGATTCCTCCACTGTAAGGTGGAACTATAGTGACTTCAGGTCCTACTTTGGGACTATGTAGGCAGCACTCAATACTTGTTATGGTCAGCTCAATCACCCTAAGCCACACTCTCAATATTTTGTGATCAACCTAAGCCATGCTCTCACCATTTTGTGAGCAACCTAAGCCATGCTCTCACCATTTTATGAGTAACCTAAGCCATGCTCTCACCATTTTTCAAGCATCTTAAGCAATGTTCTTACTATTTTGTGAGCTTAAACTATTTAGTGTCTTGTCATTATCGATTGAGTTGAGATACTCCAAAAATTCCAAAAATATTTGTAAAATCATTAAAAAAACCAAAAACATTGACCACTTATTTGGCTTAAGGATTCTAAGAACCCTTGTTAAGTTACAAGCACAATCACTTATCACTTAGTTTCCCCATCCTTTTTGGCCTTTTCTCCCACACACTTGCCACTTTTCAAGACCATTCCTATTATTCTATTACATCCATTCTATTTTTTTCATTAGTTATTAATTTTTCCCATTTTTTAGAAGAACTACATTTGGCCTAGAGTTTTTTTGGATATATCATCCATGGAGCTATGTAGACAGCATCTACTTGTCTAGTGCATCCGGAGATAGCTTGACCACCCCCTTCCTTTTATTATATTCCCCTATCATGTTGTTTGCTAAGTTGTCACCTCTTTTCTAGGGGCAATGTTTGTAGTTTTTTTTTTACTAACATTAGGACTAACTATTATTTTTTTCTTTGCTTAATTTATTTTTTGTTTGTGTGCTTGTTTGTTTTCTTTCAATATTGTTACCTTGATTGGGTCTATGTGTGTTCATTAGGTGATTCTTTGTGCATTTTTAACTGAATCGATCCATATTTCATATGTTTACATTATCATCATGGTTTTTATCATTGGTGCATTATTTTTTATTTGAGTATTGGATCTTGAAAGTTAGTCCCTATGCATATTTTATCCTAATCCTCATGGTGTTATATCATGATGCTTACCATCAAGTGCTACAACAAAAATTAGCTTCAAAAAGTCTACTCAGCAAGGGTGGTATCAACATCTCCTCGGCACTGGCATCCCAATCATATCCAAAACAAAGTAATTAACAATGAAGGAATTTTAACCTTTATTTGTTTAGATGAGTTTTTACCTACTAGTAGGTTGTTCTAATTTATCATTATCCTCTATATCAGGTTATCATCATCATGTCTTCAATCATTAGCCAGATCAATCATGTTAGCCATAATTGGGGTACAATGATTATAACCACCTATGGGCAAATCATTGTACATCATCCCACCTACATTTCTCAATGATTATAACCACCTTTGGGAAAATCATTATGTTCTCACCAAATTTAATTTATTTTTCCCAAACAGGGGCATGTTGTTATCTTGTTTTTTTGTCCTAATTGGGGCAGCTCCATCTTCTCAATTATTATAACTACCTTTCGGCAAATCATTGTGTTATCATAACACATTTCCACTATCGGGGTACAATGTTTAAAACCACCTTTGGGAAAACCATTGTACACCATCCCACTTACATTATCAATGGTTTTAATTACTTTATCAAACTCATTGTGTTTTCACCCCCATCATTTTCCTTTCTTCTGTCCCTTCATTTTGCTTCTTTCTTTTCGAGGGACCATTTATTAACCTACTTGTGCTAACCGTTTCCTTGAGGGGGCATCATACAGTTCATCAATTTCCATTAAATTTGTAAGCATACAAGACCTTTTAATTATTTTATAAAATGTTTATTGTGCCTATAGCTTACAATACCTTCCCAAATAGGGGAAAACTATAGACACCTAAAATTGGCCACCGATAACCTCTAACCAAACTTTTGACCAATTTCACCAAAGTGCAAAATATGGCCTAATACACTAAACACATTAAATGAGTTAAAATTGATATATTCAAGTGAATATTTTGGATATGTTATCATTAAATGGGGTAATGTAATTTATGAAGCAACTAAATTTGATAAGATCATTTCTAGTCAAAATGCCAATTTTGCACCTAGGTGCCCTAGATTGCTCTTTTCTATAAAATATCTTACACAATACATGTGCCTTTGTTATTTGGTATGGGAAACATCCTAAATTGGATAACAAATCCAATGTATCTAACATTTCATCCTAATTTTAATCCAATCAAATTTTGAGCCAATATTGAGACATTTTGACCAGTTTGATTAATTTGTGCACTAAAGGGCCAAAATTTGCACCAAAGTCACTAATCATGCTTAAAGATAATTAATTTTAATCATGAGCCTAATTTAAAATTCCATGGATATTTTTGAATATTTCTTTTTGGAAATGAATATCGAATATATACAACATCAAATGACATTATTTCTTGAGAAGACATCCCTATGCCATAAATGCATAAAATGTCTCATACAGCCACTACATACCTCATTAATACTCTCCATACCTCTTTATTGTATCTCTAGCCTAAATATTTAAGAAAGTATATATTGATTTTTGCCTAAAAAATTAGATGGATTCTTAGCCACACATCTTCATCTTGAGATGGATGGTTCAAGTTCATTCTAACAATTTTGTAAAATCTATAAATAGAAGGCCCTATCTATTGAATTTTAATCTTGAATAATGCAAAGTTAGAATTATGGATTGATTCCAAAGCTTCATGAAAATATTTTCAAGCCAAATTGTTGATCCAATTCAAAACAAAAGCCATCACAAAGGTTCCAAGGAGAAGAGGAGATAACCAAGCCTCCTTTGATGAAGACTCATTAAAAATAAGTTTAGAAAGCCATTTCAACAAGCTATTTGGAGAATTAAAGGAAGGTGAAGGAAGGTTTATTTGCATTTTAAATTTTATTTCCATATGTATGTTTGTTATTAAACTCCCCCTAGTAACTAGGCCTAGAGATGTTATGTTAGTTAGTGTGATTCTTTCATTTTGTTTTTCATTTTAGAAATAACATGATACTAACCATCCTCTATTGAGTCAAATTCCTAGTTAACAATAAGAATTAAAGCTTACTTATCCTTCATATAATTGCTTTCAATATGATTGTGCTATATTAATCCATAAAGAAGCTATTGATAAGAGTCCATTATATATAGAGTATCTATTATCTAATTTTTATCACATGTTATGAATCACATAGATAATACTTCAAATCATTCTTCTATCTCAATCTCAATACATCCAAAATATTCATGTACAAAATTTCAAAATTGAGAGGCATAGTTTCTTTGCATGTGAATTTTCTCGGTCATTCTTTCATTCTAACCCCTATCTCCTTGAGACTCTTCTTCTCTCCTAATTCCTAATACTCACTGTATTCCTCCATTGTATTCTTCAAAATGCATTACAACCTCTCTATCATCCAACCACACAACAAAATCCTTCTTTCATGTTACTTCCAATAAAATGTAGTTACAATGTCTCTTTTCTTGGTTTTGCATTCTTCTTGACAATGTTTTTAACATGGAAAGACATAATACCACCTATCTAGGACCACTTGTAACTTATTAAAAACATTGGTAAATATTTAGTTAGTTTGTAACACCTCAAAACATCCCACAATGCCAAATCTAGAATTTAAATTTTTAAATTATGAAAAAAGGTAGGAAAATCAAAAGGCTTAAAAGCAACTAACCTTAATGTCTCATAATGACATCAATGACAACTATGGGTCCCTAAAAGACCCATAAGACTTATCATAAACCAAAAATGTTCATAAATAACTTATAAAACATTATAACACTTCAAATTACTTGTGATGCTCTACATCAACACACCCCCATTATTTTTTAAATAGGGACCCAAATCTATAAGAATAAATATTATAAAAATACTTTGTATCATAAGAATACGAGAATTAGATTTTTTTTTAATGATCTGATGATCATTTAAATCTCTAATTATTTTTTGCATATACTAAATATTATCTCACAACTTTTTTTAAGTATGGTATAGACATGACAATTAGGTTTCAAAGACCTACTTTGGTAGATTTTTCACCATAGTTTGATAAATTTTGACACCTTATTGCACTATTATAATTAACATGCATTATCAAAATTGTGAGGCCTTAATGTATCTTTTATCATTTTATGCATTATTTCATAGTTTTGTTACTATTTCACTTAGTAAGAATATATATTTTGCCATTAATTTATGTTTATAATGACACACAAGTTCTTACACACACTATGCAGTCTTCACACTTATACACAATATGTTTTAAGGGTTTGTGATTGTGAACCTATCAAATCATTCCAAGTAGCATAGTTTCACTTATTACACATCATGCAACACTAACACCTTTTCATCATAGGATTATATGTTCCATTACTATGTATTATTCATTAAATGACATGTATTTTATTTATGGTGCCACTTGTTACTACCTTATAGCTTCACATCTCTCAAACTTTTACATTAAAAGTATTTAATCTTTGAGAGTCTGAGTTATTTTTTAGAAGTCATATTTCATGTTTGTAGCATATCTTAGCCTTGAAACCTAGAATTTCACATATCACTCAATTAAAATTGCCTAGAAAAAAATGCAATAACTTCATAGTACTGAACCAACCAAGAGATGTCATGTATCACATTTTCATAGTCTCACTACTATGTGCAAACCACATAATAAAATTAACCCCAAGGGAAATTGATAGCTATGTGAAAATTAATAAATGTAAAGGAGATGTGGATCACTATTATATTATCCATGCAACTCATAATCTTAATGAACTTCACGTGCCCTAATACCTATGAGAATACAAACTAAATGTAAGGATAAATGTGTCCAATTTCAAATACCTTGTGGCAATACACAATTAAACATTATTGATAAATTTGATAACTATACAACTTTGAACCAATTAGATAATGACACGAGGATACCTACACAATCCCCATGAGTAACGGTGAGTGAGAAATAATATAAAACCTACACAAGTAATGGGATAATGACACGTGTTTGGTTCAATATTATTCTTCTATAAAGCCACAAACTAAAGGCAAAATCAAAATGTAATATAAAAATATTTCAATTAAATTAAAAATTCCACCCTTCATGTTTAATACACATGAAAAAGAAAATTTAACTAGCGATGTTGAGATTTAAGGTGAAAAATTAAAAGAAAGGTGATATATCTACTCATTATTCAAATTTCAAAGAGGTTATCATAAACTATAATTCCTTTTAAGAGTACCAAAACATTACAAATATATTTCCTAACTAAATTAAAACATGACTAAGTAGATAAAAGCTTTAGGAAATAGTAGTGGATTCCTATATTTTATCTTGTGACACATTACAAGTGTATACAAGAACGTCATTCATTTGAGCCACATTGGGACTAGGTTTCACACATTATAGTTCCATTTTTTATGAATTTGAAATCAATAGACATATTCCTAAAGAATAAATCCTTTCCTCTAGTAAATTTGATTATTGGAATGACCTCATGGCCTTATAGAAGGATATACATCACTAAATAGTAGAAAACATGTTGTATTTCTCTTTGAAGTCTTCTAAAATGTTTTTACAATAACTATATACCTAGACAATATGGTCCTTGAAGAATAAAAACCAAATAACCTTCTTGATTGGTTTCATAATTTAAGGTTATTACCAATTATTTCAAACTACATTAATATACAATCAGTTAATTTTTTTCATAATGGATTAACAACCATGATCTCAGAGAAGTTATGAAATATTGGTCTGAAGGCCCGAACTAATGGGTTAAAATGGAAAAACTTGATATAATTCTAATGGAATTCATTAACATAATACTTGGGATAGTTGATATCCCACATGCCAACAAGTTCTAGCTTCTCCTGCTATCAATGAAAAATGAGTCCCTACCAGAGGGTAAATTATTTCATTTAATTTAAGATAATATGTTTTGGGATTAATGAATGGCATAAATTTGTACATGATGTCATACTTGGTCAATGCTACTTATGCCATGTTTATCTTTGATAAACTTCCATTCCAAAAGATTTGTGAATTTTGAATTTTCCAAATTATATTCAAATAGCTTTAGGACATTTATCAAGGAAATCCATGAATGTTTCTACCCACCATTATATCAAAAAACTAATGAAATACTAATACTTATGAATTGCAAGAAAAAAAAAACATACAAAACATGTTAGTTATTTGTATTAACTAGATTATACAATGACTAGGATTGAAGGAGTCTTGGTGTCTCCTCTTAGGCTACCTATACGTGTTTTAGACAATTTATAAGAGCAATATATTTCTTACCAATTTCCCCATGGAGTTTTTAAAATCTGTATAAAAAAATAACCAATCTCCATGGACTCTAATTCCATATAAGGTTGGTAGGAGTATTTTAAAATTATGGTTTCCATTACAAATAGTAGTAGCTCATAGGTCTTATTTTAATTTGGAAAACTAAGCCATAAGGTAATGGGACCCAAGAAGGAATTTCAATGCACACAACAAGTCATTAAGGGTAAAAGTGTAAATAGTGTATAATCATCACCCACATCCTCATGAATATGTGTTCATAAATTCCAAAGATTATGAATATGTAATGATTAATATTTAAACAGTAAGAATTATAATTTCACTTTTAAAACTTAAGAAACCACCATAATTAGAAGAAATGCTAGATGTGTCAACAGTTCATGATAATTATCTAGGCATAAATGCATATCAAAGGAATAAATTACTATAAGGATTTCCTCCAAATTTATATAAAAGGAATATTCCAATGTAAGAGGTAACTCCATCTTTTGTTCCATCTTCTTTTGTTCGAATTCCTCTATCTTCTCCTTCAGTTGAGATTTTAGATAACCCACATACTAAAACTAGTGTGGAACAACAATTTTGATTCCCTGTCCTTCTCCATTTATACCTCCACTTGAGAATTCACCTCTTGACACTCCCATTTTGTTTTCTCAAATATAAATTTAAACCCCTAGTGTCCCTAATAAGGTCATCAAAATAATAAAAGTCTATATAAGGCATTTAGCACCAATGACCTCAATAAGATGGCCCTAAGTGTATGCATTTCTTATGGAAAGAAAAGTTCAAGATATAACTCAAGAATAAGCTTCCCCTCTCCCTATAAATGTTATAATAGTCACTCATTTTTTGTTTATATCATCAAAATATAATATAAAAGTCATTTTTAATGAGGAATCAATATATACAATGTTAATAATGGATATTTGGAATATATTGCCCACATCTAAGATCACTGTTATGATTGGGCTACCTAGTATCATTCCTCATTTAATATATAATCCAAATATCCAAAAAATAAAGGTAATATTCCAAATATTGTGTTCACAAAATATTAGTTTACCTCTCTCACAACCCAACAAAATATAGCAATAATAGCCACATGTGCTTTCCTAGTTATATCTCCCACTCACACTACTACAATACAAACCCATGCATCCACTACATCCATGAATTTAATTTTTATTAACATTATAGTAACCATTACTAGGTTTAATCACCTCTTTTCATCACCATATACATTATCCACACCACCTGCATCTACTATTATCTCCATGTCATATGAAAAATGAAATTTGATTGCAAGTATTTAGCTAGCCAAGGCCAAAAGAAAGGAGATGATAATAGTCAATGAACCTAAAGTGAAACACGAGTTTAAATAGAACACATGTAAGATCAAGATAATTAACTAAATTAAAATTATCAAAGGGGAGATTCCCGCATTAAATTATACTCAATATGAACTCTTAAACTTGACAAGAAAAAGTAAATCTAGGTTGGGTGAAAGAGATGAATTTTTTGAAGACCCAAACTTTTTGGTGGCTATAGTAGGGGAATTGGAAAAGTTGGTTGTATAAGGTATGAATCAAAATATGTATAGACGTGAAACCCAAATAAAATATATAGTACTTTAGATCATAATTGATGAATTTTTAAAAAGTTTTAGAATCACTATATGATCTACTAGTTAATAATTGTAAGGTAAAATGTAGGAGTGCTCCTTGGAAATAAAAAATAGAATATAAAGATCATGTTGCTAGATTGGAGGTGAAGCTAGGAAACCTCAAATAAGTTATAATTAAAAATATGTTTCCCCACTTGAAATTTATGGCATTGTTTGCCATAATTTTATGCCCAAGTTTTGCAATTCATATGAGAAATTCCTTTCAAGAGTGGATAAATGATATGACTACATTCCTCAATGCTAATTATAATTTTATACATAGAATCTTAGATTTGTTTCAATAGGTTGGTATAGTTTGATTTTTTAACATATAAGACAATTTGGTGTCATTTATTAAATTTTATCATAAATTAACCAATTTTATGATTGAATTTAAGGGAAACATTTTTTAATCCAATTATTAGGGTAGCATAGAAGTTATTGATCTATTCAAATACAACAAAGAGAAGATAAAATGTAATATATATATGGAAGATACACTTAACACCCAATTGGTAAACCATGAAACACTGATGGTCAAGATAAAAACTTTTTTCTAGGCCCCAATTATAAATCTAACAAGAATATATGAATACTAAAATCTATGCATAGTGGTTTTCCAAAATAGTAGGCTAGTTCCTCCAAAGCTCCAAATAATTCAAAGTGAACTAGAATAAAAGCTAACTTTGGCATTTTTTTTATTTTAAAATAGTGTAATCATTTTTTACAAAAAGTTTAATATTTTTTGTCTAAATTCATAAATTTTATTCAAATTATGCATGTGGATTTAGTTCAAGATGAGGTGGTTCTAATCTAAACCTATTTATACACATTGTATTTACCTCTCAAGAGAGGAATATTTTAAAATATAATCTCAAAATTATTTGGAAAGTCTAGTGAGTTTTTTTAATTTTATTCTCTGAATTTATAAATATTACATGATATGTTGAATTAGATTGATTAGTCTATGAACTTTGCATATGTGAATTTCAAGTTATTTAAATTGATTAGTAACTAGTTCAACTAATTTTGTGGCTGAAAATTTTATTATAATATTGATTTGTGAATGAATGTTTTTAATCTATTTGTTGAAACTTAGTATCTATAAATTTAACACCACAATAAGTATATGCAATATAATTCCCTTAACTCCATAATGTGTTCATCTAAATCTGAGTCACAACTAGAGATATTTGGATATTACTTGAAATCATATAATGAATTTCATAACCTAGTAAATATATGAAGATATATATGTCTAGTTCATAAAACTTCCATTTATTCCTTTCCCTTCTTTCCATTTCTTTTGTTTATTTTTATCAAGACAAATTTTGTACCAATAACATCATTATGAATATCCATCTTAAGATACTTTGTATAACTATTACATAGAGATAGTTGATTGGTGTGGAGGATATTTTTGAATAACCACCACTTTTCTCAATTGTTATTCCACCACATGGAAATTCATAAAATTGAATACCTAAAACTCAATCCCTAGGTTACACCTTTAATTAGAAAATAAAAGGGTATTTTTCCATCAACCTATTGGGTTCTTCACATACCTACATCAAAACCTTATAACTCATAAAATTATGTATCACATGAATTATTGTATAAATATGAGGATTAACCTATGTTTCCCCCACACCATGGGTGGGCACCACATTTGTAATCATAACTATAGGTATTTAAAATTAATTATGTTTTCATCTCTAGTTAAATACAACAATGCATCTACCATGTGTGGATTATTTATAATAAATTCAACTAATTATCTTTGATTTATATAATATAATATATCATGAAAATTATTATAATGATATGCCTCATTAGCATCTGTGTTAATGATATTTTCAATTATGATTATCATAAATCAGTTCCAAACCCTAATGTAGGATAAATTTGAAACCCTAAGAAGGAATTAATGTACCCTAAGGGAAGACCTAGGTTTTATGATGCTTGAAATTAAGATTGGATTCACCAAAATGTTTTAAGATATTTTTATTTAGGTGGTCTAAATAGGTCAAAAACATTGAAATTCATATTGAATAATATGAGGCATAAAATACATAAATATGAATTAAAAAATAGATATTTATTACATATAATAAATATATAAATGACTAAGAGATAATGTACTTAGCTGATATTTCATTCTATATATATCATAATATGTGAAAAGTCCCATGAAAATGCTTTAAAACTTCTTTTCATACAAAATAACTATTAGAATATGTTAAGAAACTATCTATCAGTCCAAGACACTTATAGAAACCATACTTGCCCAATGTTTTTTGATATTGTACACATGTGTACACACCCTAATTTGGTCAAGAAAATATAAGTACTATGTCTTTTGTAGCTATTTCACATGAAATTCTTAATGTTAATTAAGAGTCTTGTTCATGTATGTCGCTTGGGTCTTTTAATGTCAGTATGGTCCTTATTATGACTTATTTTCCTTATTTCACACCCTTAGTAGTTTCATTCCATCCCTTTTCCATTCACAAGGGCCCCTGGCCTATTTGTTCCAGTCATAACCTAGTTTCTATACACATAGGATAATAGTATAGACATGGATAGGAGAGTATTGCTCTATTATCTAACTTAGCACTAATGTCCAATGGTCATGTTTTTAACTTATTTTAGGTTCTTACCCTATTTTGGGTCTCATCTTATGAATTTTTTCTCTTTTTACCTTGTTGGCCTATGAACAAGTGTTTCACATTCAAAATAAAGATCCTTATATATAAATAGCTTGACAAATAATTTGGCATCTAAGACTTACTACTTTGGCACAATAATTACATAAAAATTATTTAATAGTATAATTTAGCATTCTGTATACTTGATACCACACATAGATCTACACTCTTGATCAAAGAAGGGCCTAAGAAAAATTCATTCTTGCATATTGTGCATGTTGATTATGCACGTTCCCTAAAGGAGAAATACATTTTCTCTAAGACCCATATCATTGGGGTTAATGTAGGCAACAACAATAACAATACGGGTTCTATGTTGTTTGATCATAGCATCCCACAACCCACCTTTTCCCCTTCATTTTGCAATTTATTTTGTTTGTGTAGTGTTCATTAGGGTTTTAAAGAAGGAGCAGCCATAAAGGCATAATAGGAAGATGATCTAAAGTTCTTGAGGACACATATAGGATCCAAAAAGGCCTCTCAAAACATCCTTAAAAATATTAGGGCTCCTACCCATAAAAGGACAATAGCACAGTGCCCTTTCCCAATAATGCACCACACTATAGTCCACTTGAAAACACTATTGACCTAAGATGGGTGAAAATCCAATTTTAGAATGAAGGTATTCCTGACTATTCATCTAATCAATTCTAATAGTACCATTACCTTGTAATGTGTATTTCATTCTAGATAAGTGGAGTTTCTCCTTTACATGCCTATTTAGGTTAAAATGATTAAATCAATTATTTGTAATATTTATCTACATTTATCCCATTTACTCCAGCCCTTTATCACCTTAGGATTTAACGTGTATAATTCCTAAAAGGATAAAACAATGGGTGAATTTGACTTACTTCAAACATTTCTTAACAACCCTAATTCCCTCCTAGGGTTTGCCTTCTCCTTTTTTGGGCAATTAATTAGGATTTGTTAAATTCTATCTTTTCCTTATTTTTGTACATTATAACTGATCCATATCAGTTCTATATTAGGGTTTTTCATTGATTTAATATTTATAATTTTGCCTAAAAACCATTCAAACCTAAGATTCACATACTAGGTCCTCACACATCCAAATATTAGCCCTTAGGATTTCAAGTCAACTTCTAATTTTTTTGTATTTTGGGATAAATATCTAGCATATTTTCAAATTTATTTATTTTGGATTATCTTATCCCTATAGTTTTCTCATTTTTTAATTTTAACATTCTCTTTTGTGATAATTTTAAGATGACCTCTAGGGAACCTCTTCTCCCTCACCTAGTTCATCAATTTTTAAAATTTTCACATAATTATGAAAATGACTAGACCAATTTTCAAAGTTGTACACTAACACATGATAATGAGAATAAATTCATTTATAATGATAATTATTATTATTGTAATGATGGATATGATGATTACTATGAGCATGATAATGAAAGTGATAATGATGATATAATAGATGCATCTTACTCTCATTCTCCTCTCTCTTCCTTTACTTCTCAAAATCAATTTAAAAACATAAGTCCAAAATAGCCCCTTATAGGTAGTGTCTTGTTTGAATGCAATCCTAGCCTTCAAATCACTTTTTCCACATCTCTATTCAAATTAAAATAATGTAAGAGCAATAAAAACAATCTATTTTTTCATGATTCAAGTAATAATATTCTTTCACATGATGTTCCTAAGATAGAAAAGGTAAATTCAGATCCTTCACCTTTTGCAATTCAAATTGAAAAAGCATGTACAACTGATATTACACCTTTTATAGATTCACAAACTAAAGTACATTATATTATTATATCACCTTATTTCATCGTTCAATCTCAACAAATTGATTCCATGAAAAATATATATGATTCAAATATCTCTATCCCTTCTCATGCATGTCATAATGTACCAAAGGAAAATATGATTACTATTTCCTCTACCTTTGACTACATTATTGAAAATAATGATAACATGTGCATTTCACTCATATCTAGTGAAGAAACACATTGCATTATAAATACACATGATGCTATGTTGAATAATATTAAAAAATTAAAATATTATTCTACTCTTTCTCTTACTGAGCATGAAAATGATAGTTCTTATTCTCTTAACTCTACAAGTGAAATGAATTCTGATTTTGAGGAAAATTGGTATAACAATGATTACTGTGATTTTGGTGAATAATAAATTGATTCTAATCCTTCTATTTCTATCTCTAAGTCACCCATATATCATGTCAAAATTTATTACTTATTAAATATTAATTCAAGCAATAATATATCTTTAGATAAAAATGTGAAAACTTATACTCATGTTCATAGTTTACATTCACATGATAATAATATTTCTTCTATTCCATTAACATGTGATACTTATTTACCATTTAAAAAAATAAGAGATATAAATAAATATCCTCCACCCATAATTACTATATTATAACATTTTTCTCATCCTAACCTCCATGAGGGTGATAGTCAATTTCCCTCTCACCAGGTCTAAGCTATCACCCCTCAAAAGATTAAAATGAGTTAACCCAATAACTCTAATAATGTTGCACAAAATAGGGTACCAATGGATTAAAAAACAATAATTTTTAATTTTTAAACTCTTCTTTATTTTAATATACATTCTCAAGAGGTAATTTCCCTTATGCATGTCATTGGTACTTTACAACAAGTACATCAACTCACATTGGAAAGTAAAATATATTATGTTTGGGTTTTTTTACAATTCCATATATGGAAATCTTATCCCATGTACAATAGTCAATGTAAAACTACCAAAGAAGTTTTATATACCAACATACCTAAGTTAAATGGACATGGATATCCATACTTGCATCTCATAGCCAATAGAAAGGTTATGACACATATCATTTAAAATTTAATTCTTAGACAATTATTCCCAAGGAGTATGGAGGATGAGGAATTAAATTAGTTCCATAATTCACTCCCCAGTGGTTCACTGCATACATATTATGAATTATAATAAGTATTTATCATGCATTATATCCAAAATCGGGGACCTTGAGTCACATATCAAAAGTTACCTTCACTATGCCAAGGTAAATTAGAACCAGTACATGATTAAAATTTATGATTCAAATAAGATATGTGATAATTGATCTATAGTTGATAGATTCACAGACATAATACATATTTTCAAAAGGCATCACTATCCCTCTTAGGATAAATTTTTATATGATACATCCATATCATTTGTGCATCTATGTGATACAACTATGACATTAGAAAATAACTTGGGACTAGTTAAGACACATTCAAAGTCATATTTTGAATTAGATATATTATATTCATAGTCATCCAATATGATCCAACAACCTAATCCACCTATTCCTAAGGAAAAAATGGTACCAAAAACACCAATCAAGGTACTCGACAAAAGCAAAAAATTGCTTCACAGAGCATATTCTATAGTGAGTAGAGCACATGCCACCAGAAAATGGCCTATACAATTTGATTTAGATAGAGATAGGCCTCATGATATCTTTTTTATGTTATTAAATAGGAGGATGATCACACTTAATCAAAATCAAGATTATATATCACATCATTCACATATAATAAGAAATAAACCATATTATAATTATCATCAAATCAACAAACATTGGGATAATCATTGTTGTGCATTCAGAGATTATATTGACTAGTATGTCGATAGAGGAATTATAGAATTCACATAAAAGGAATTGAGATATCCTTATCCACATTACCATAGATAACATTCCTCTATGATTGATTTATCCTAATAATTTCCTTTCAAGGAGCTATTGGTTACTCATCTTATGAGCCATGTGGTTTTTAGGACACCTACTTATGCAAGATCTCATGTACCAAAGAGTCAACAGAGATGGAAATCAGTTCAAATATATCAACCTACTTATAGTATCATGGTGACAAAATGGAAAACAACTAAACCACCAATTTTAGTATGATAACCAATTAATATATTTGCAAGAGATAATGCACACTAAAATATAGTTTCAATATGGCATTTGATTAACTTAGTCGTTACATAGTCTTCAAATATAGCTATCACTAGTTTCCCACAACCAATACCAGTTCTTGAGGATATTTATACACCTATATAACATGATAATTATGTCACTTATTTATTCTTATATCAATATTCATATAGTACATACCATAGTAATAGGATCAACACTAACATATAATAACATACTTTTATGCCATCCATACTAACAACTAACATTTTCAATTTGGTATCCATATCTACTCAACATTTATATAAAAATAAAATAGACTATCATTTCCTAATCAATCATACACATTTCATGTCAACACATAAGCCATGGACATAATCAAAATGTCTAATTAAATAAATAATGCCATAATCAAAATATCACATAACATGATGCCCATATATCAAAAAGTCCATATCTATAATTGATAAAAGTTTTCATACAATGTTATATAACCAATCAATAATGGGAGCTCATTCATCATGACCTAACTCATCAACCTCACTCTTATTTACATACCCACTAGAAATCAATGCACCTATATCCTCTCTAGACCTAGATCGAGAACTATGCCTATGCTCTCTCTCTCTTGTAGCACTACTAGCTCATCTATCACCTATGCATTCTATAGATATAGATGAATATATTCATATATTATCCTACCAACTACCCCACCCAAACCATTATGTGGGAGCATACCTCACCTCTACAACCCTTTATTACCTCACCTTTGTCCACTATTGTCTACCTATATGATATAGTGGCAATAATCACTCAATCAAACAAATGTGAATAGATACCAACCACCTTTATATCTTGATCTAGTAGCCTATCATTTAGAACATCATCAGTAACATGCCATGTAATCTATCTTAGTGCCACCTTAATAATATTATCCCACTACTCATCATCTCCCATACCTACATACAAAAACATAGTACATTAGACATATACTCGATAAGCTAATGCTAAGCAAACCAAATATACCAATCTAAAATAATAACATTCCTCCAACTACTCTAATGGGATTTGGATATAGAAAATGTTCTATATTAGCCCCATATATTATAAATAGAAGTACCTGTATATGTTGTCCCTACCATACTATATAATCATCTGTGGCCTCCACATCATCTACATCTAGTACTTATAAATTACGTCTCTCTATCATCAAAATCAGGTCCAACTCAGCCACTATATGACTAGTTATGCTACTTGGCCTCACCATAAATTGATTAATACTCACCCATATTGATGGTGTAGGGGGAAAATCCTACACCACACCAAATTATTACATAATCTTATCATACTAGAATCTCTCAAACATAGTGCTTTACCGATCATGAAGCCAAAAATTCACCTGAATCCATCTCAATTGAACCCCATCCTTGATCCATCCTCAAATCCCCTATATGGTCTCCAAATAATAACTTGAGATATAACTTGATGCAACTCCTATTGATAGTACATTGTGCTCCTCAACCACATGAGGGTTGTGCCTGTCTACCTCTCTAAAACTACCTGGGGGTTTACCCAATATGTACGTGGAAAAAATATAGTCTAGCCACCATAATGTTCTCATAATCCCAACAATGTAATAAGGTTGATGACCTATTACCACCAATACACAACTCTTGAGTAAATCAATATAAATCTCAATATAAGTGGGCCAACATGGTGCAACCCCATGAGTATAAAATCATGTGCTCTTATATATCTTGAATAATATTATAGATCATGTGGATCATAAATCCATGTTGACTATTTTGGAGCAGTTCGATGATAGGATCCTCCTACAAAAATTTTAAAATGAAAAAATAATAGAAATTAATAGCTTGAATTAAAATTTAAAGAACACTTGAAAAGGATAAATTGATTGTAGACCACTTCAAGGGGGAAACCTCCTTTGAGCAAGCTCAATAAAATAATTTTGTGGATGCCTTCATTGGCCTCAACACTTATTTATATATGAATTCTAATCTAATTAATTACTACTTCATATGCATGTGGGATAAAAAAAATGAGCATGGGATGACTTACAAATCATATGCATCCATATCAAATACTATACTAACAAAGTAAGAGAAGAGATATCACAGGTTCATAACATCCCCTCCCTCTTAAAAAAAGCTTTGTCCTCAAAGCTTCAGATGTGGGAATTGGTGTTGAATCTAAAATAGTGGTTCTCATGTTGCATCCTCTGGTTGCATTCCATTCCATTGAATTAAAACCTCGGTGATGGAGTGAGAGTGAATTTGGCATGTGCACCTATCCAAGATTGCCTTTGGCTCAAGAAGAATAGATCCTCCATTATCAAGTTTTGGTAAAATAGTCTGCACTCTGATGTTTATGCCAAGAACATTTTTTAGACAAGAGACATGAAATACTAGGTGAACTCATGAAGAATGTGGGAGTTCCAACTTGTAAGCAACTGACCTAATCTTCTGAAGAACCTTATAAGGCCCATATAACTTAGGAAATAGCTTATGATGCCCTTTGATTTTTAGGGAGGATTGGTTGTATGGTTATAGGTGAAGAAAAACCATATCACCTACTTGAAAAATCCACTTAGAATGGTGTTGATCAACCTGTTATTTCATTCAATTATGTGCCATATGAATATTATCCCACAAGGTACTAAGAATATGATCCTAGGTTCAGAGAAGCATGTTAACTACTTGTACTGATGAACTATTGGGGATGTATGAAAGGAGCACTAGTGGTGCTTGACCATAGACTGCTTCATATGGAGTAATTTTTATTGAAGTGTGATAGGAGGTATTGTACTGCCATTCAGTGAGAGGGAGCCACTTTGCCCACTGATGTTGTTGTTCTAAAGTGAAAAAATAAAGGAAGGTTTCCAAGCATTTATTGAAAATTTTAGTCTAGCCATCTATTTGGGGATGATATGCAGAACTCATCTTGAGTTGGGTGATAGTGCTATGAAATAGTTCTTTTCAAAAAGGACTGGTGAAGGTTGCATCACAATCTGAAATAATGGATGAAAGAATGAATGTAGACAAAAAAATTGGGCCAAGAAAATTTATGCAACTATAGAGGTGATATAAGGATGGTTGAGGACACAAAAATGACTATATTTAGAGAGGCAATCAAACACAACCAAGATCACCATTTTCCATCTAGATTTAGGGATCCACTCAATAAAATCCATAGAAATATCAGTCCAAATCCTAGTAGGGATGGGTAAGGGTCCAAAAAACCCAAGGATGAGTCTTATTTCACCCTTGTTGTGTTGACAAGTATCACTTTCAACCACCATTTATTGAGTTGATTTTTTCATCCCCTTTCAAAAGAAGTTATGTCATGACCACTCACAATTTTTGAGAAATCGTGAGTGCCTTTCAGAAGGAGAAGCATGGAGTTCATAGAAAATTGCTTGTTGAAGATATGTGCTCTAGGGAAGCACCAAATAACCCTTGTATCATATAGAAGCACCATCCCATGAATAATGTGGTACAATAGAGGGATTAGTATCCAAATATTGAATGATTTGAGATAATGAGGAGTCATTGACATACCCTTATTGTACATCATCCAAATAATTTAGAATAGTCATAAAAAGAGTTGAAAGGGAAGCTTGCTCCACAAATGTGTGAGATAGAACATCAGTCATAATATTATCCTTACACTTCTTATAAGTGATCTCATAGTCATAACCCATGATTTTGTTGACCCATTTATATTGTGATGGGGTGGAGACCCATTATTCCAATAAATATTTTAGACTCTGGTGATCAATTTTGATGAAAAATGATTCCCTAATAGGTATGGCCATCACGTCTATATTACATGTAAAATGGCCATCATTTCCTTCACATAAGTAGAGAGCACTAAATTCTTACTAGATAGGGATTTTCTAGTGAATGCAATGGGGCATATTTCTTGAAGGAGAACAATGCCAATTCTATTATTGCAAGCATCACTCTTGATAGTGAAGGTCTTGCTAAAATCTGGCACGGCTAGAATAGGGGTAGTACACATAGCTTGTTTTAATTCTTTGAATGTGCACTCAGTAGCTAGTGTCCAAGTAAAAGTATTCTTTTTCAACATAACTATCGAAGAAGATACAATCTTCCCATAATTTTTGATAAATTTACGATAGTATCCAGTTAACCCTAAAAAACCATGGAGGTTCTTAAGTGTTTGAGGATGAGGCCAATTTGCCATGGAAACTATTTTTTTAGGATCCACTTGAACCCCTTGGGCTGAAATAATATGCCCAAGATATTCCACTTTATTTTGTCCAAAAGTACATTTGGATTGTTTTACACAAAGATGGTGCTCAGAGAGAAGTTTTACTATAAGCTCTAGATGTTGGAGATGCTTAGACCATGTTTGACTATAGATGAGGATATCATCAAAGAAGATTATAATGAATTTTCATAGGTACGGCTAAAATATTTTATTCATCAATGCCTAAAATGTTAAAGGGGCATTAGTGAGGCCAAAGGGCATGAATAAAAACTCATAGTGGCCATCATGTGTGCAAAAAGCTATCTTAGGGATATCATCCTCATGAAGCTAAATCTGGTGATATCTTGAGCAGAGATCTAACTTGGAGAAGAATTGAGCACCATGAAGCTCATCAATAACAGGGATTAGAAACTTGTCCTTGATTGTGATATGATTAAGTGCACAAAAATCAATGCAGAGGTGCCATAACACACCTTTTTTTTAGACAAGGAGAACCAGGGAAGAATATGGGCTATTACTAGGATGAATAATGCCTTGCTTTAGTAAGTCTCGAATGAGTATCTTGATCTCAATATTTTATTGAAATGGATAGTGATAAGGCCTGATGTTGAGAGGAATGCTTCTAAGAAGGAGCTAGATATGGTGGTTCTCCAACATTGAAGGTGTAAATTCCACTGGTTCAAGAAAAACATTTTCATACCTCTATAAAATGGTTTATAGACCAGACAGAGTAGTAGATATTGATGATGGTTGAATTTGAATGGAATGGAGTTGGGAAATGATGCCAAGTGAATTCTTCTTAAGAAGATTTTCCATATGATGTGAACTTATGATGTTAAGAGAACCTGATTGTAAGCCTTTTAATGTGTGTTTTTGCCCATTATCTAAAAATTGCATCCAAAGTTTAGCAAAATCCCATAAGATGGGTCCAAGTGTGCATAACCATTGGGATCCCAAAACAACATCATATCTACCTAAGGGCAAGGCAACTATGTTGGAGTTCAAATTATAATATCCAATAGATATACACACATTATAACACTTCCCTTTGCAAGGTAAGGTGCCCCCATTGGCAATCATGACTTCAAAGTTAGAGCAAGGATGGATAAAATAATTAGCTTGTTTGGTGATTTAAGGTTCAATGAAGTTATGAGTGCTACTTGAATCAATGAATATTGTGAGAGGTATATTCTTGAAGTAACCTCTAACGCACATAGTTTATGGGGTGGTGACTCTTGATAAGGCATGGAGAGAGATCTCTAGTTGGTCTTCCTAAGAAGTAGATTCCACAATTAGATGAGCTTCTTCCTAATCATCTATTGTATCTTGAAGATCTTCCTGATCATCAGTTTTAGGTGTAGATTTCACATCTAATAGGTACATCTTTTACTCGACACATCAATGTCCTTGAGTGAATTTATTATCATAATTATAATAGAGTCATTTTTCTCTATGGGCTTGTATCTCTGCTTCAGTCAAATGTTTGATAGGAGTGGTTTTGGGGGTAGGCATTGTGTGAGTGCATTATGGAGTTATATTTTTTAATGAAGTAAAAGTGGATTTGAATCATTGTTGAGCTATGATCTTATCCTTTGCCAACTTATCTAACCCTAAGGCTTACATCATTGTGTTGGGTTGGAACATTTTTACCTCAAATCATATTGCATCCTTTAGTTTATTGACAAAAAAACCCCTAAAAAACTCATCAAATAATCCCTCTATGTGATTGGCCAATTTTTCAAATTCTATTTGATATTCTCACATAGTTCCTATTTGGTGAAGCTTAGTGAGTGCTCCAGTGAAGTCATAAAAAGCACTAAGGCCAAACCATTGCAAAAGAAGGGTGTAAAAATCATTCTACATGGGCTCATTATGAGCATTGGTATACCAATGATACCATTGGAGGGCTTCAATTTCCAAGTGAAAGGATGTAAGCGGGACCTTGTTGGCATCAAAAGTATTATGCAGACTAAAATATTGTTCTACCTGATAGATCTAGCTAGTTGCATTTACAACATTTAATCAAGTAAAATTAAGCTTTATCCCATGAAAAGTGTTGGAAGAAGAAAACCCAGTGTTTAAAGAGGACTCTAGATGCAAGACTGAAGCCAAGAAGTTTTTCATCAAGATATTTGATGTGGTTTGTGAGGGTGGCAATTTCATCTTCCATGTTCTTTCTCCTATTTGGGTTACTACCATGACCTGAATATATATATATATATATATATATATATATATATATATATATATATATATATATATATATATATATATATATATATATATATATATATATATATATATATATATATATATATATTGCAATGGGTAGGAAAACTAAAATTGAGACACATTTATTAAGAAAAGTTTTGAAATAGGATGAAAATGGAGGTGGTAAAGGGGGTTTTAATAATTTTTAACTCAGTGGGAGTATGATTGATGAAGATGAGGGAAAATTTAAGGGTGAAAATGGAAAAACTAAAACATTTATCAATGAGGGTCAAAAAATTAGAAAGGTGAGAGGAACACTATGGAAAATTTTTAAGGAAAATGGACAAAAATAGAATTTATGGCAAAAACCAAAAAAAAAGAAATTTTTAATTTACGGGATTTAGGAGTGGAATTGGAATATGGGACCTCAAAGAAGAAAATGTAAAGAATGGAATTTTAGGTGTTAGGGAAAATTTTGAGGGTAAACGAGGCTACAAATGGAGAGATATTACAAAAAAAATTACCTTTTTTTTAATATTTTTTGCTTCTATTACTGGTTACTATTTCTATTGCTAGTTATTGTGCTCTGTAAAACACATCTCTAAGAATATGTTGAAACAAGTCTATAGATCTGATATGGTGCTTTGGTGATACTCTATTGGTATTTTTGATACTAATTTGTAGATTCTTCTAGTATTTTCTAATACTCTACTGGTATTTCTAAAATTGATAGAAATGGACCCGAAGATTTAATGGCTACCTAAAGGTTTACATATATCACTCTGGCCACCAATGTCATCTAAGTGAGTACCGCTCTCCAAAATTTTTTTGGCCACAAATTTATCTCTCAGTGAAAAATCTTGGTTTTCCTCATGGATGGGAACTACACAATTAGGAAGAAGTCGTTACCTATTTTGTTGGTAGGTCATCTCAATGGGCTAGCTACTTTGGGTTTCCTATGGTACTCCTCACAATGAGTTTTAGGGATTTCACCCAAGCACTTCCCATATTTATGTGGTTAGGTTTTACCCTGATCTAAAAAATATTATTGTGATGTAGAATAGAGTTATATAGTATGACAGAGTTAGGAATTTTTGGAGAAAAATATTGTAAAGAAATTATGCAATAGAACAGAGTTTAAGCTTTCTAAAAAGATTTTATGGCCCTAGAAAGTGCTTTGATACCAGATGATAGGATCCTCCTACAATAATTTCAAAATGCATAAATAATAGAGATTAATAGCTTGAATTAAACTTGAAAGAACACTTGAAAAGACTGAATTGATCGCAAACCACTTCGAGGGGGAAACCTCCTTTGAGCAAGCTCAATACAATAATTTTATGGATGTGTTCATTGGAATCAACACTTACTTATATATGAATTATAATCTAAGAAATTACTTCTTCATATGCATGTGGGATAAAACAAAATGCTCATGGGATGACTTATAAAGCATATGTGTCCATAACAAATACTATACTAACAAATTAAAGAGAAGAGATATCACAGGTTCATAGCATTCAATCTGTAGCTTCAGATTCACTTAATAGATGGTAGTTATTTAATACTTCACAAAAATTTCCCCTTTCAGACCTTTCTTTCTTCAGCCCCCCTTTCTCAAAAAAATTCTAAGTAATGGCCTCCTTCCACTTCTTCTACATGTAGCCCGATGGTCATCCAACTTGTATAAAAATTCATTCCCCTCAAGAGGAGTGCCAAATCAACATGTGTCACCCCTAAAATCTGCCAAAAAAATTATTTTTGGTCAGGCCTAAAAGTAGTGCCATTGGTTGACATGACTTGGGTGGGGGTGGGGCATGGAGTAGTTAATGTGGCATTCATATGCTCAATCATGCTCATAAAGCCCTCAACCACTTTGAAGAAGCACTAATTTTATGCATGTTATCCTCTTGCTTATCTAAAGAGGGTGACAGTTACCAGAGATTGAGAGAGCACCATTGGATGAAGATGTTGGTCCCTCTTTCCAAACAAGATTTTGAAACACTTTAAGCTTTGCCTAAAGTGTGATTTTTTAAGTTTGGGGGACCAAATCCACTAAAAATGTTATGAATGGATAACTCTAGGAGTAGATATGTGGTGCCACCCAACTTCTCTTAAGTGTAGTTGCCATAATAGGAATAGGTAGTTATACCATATTTGAGATCTGGGGAGTAACTTCACTCATGAGTTCAAGATCATTTTTAGTTGCAATAGCATCGTGGGTGTGAGTGGTGGGATCTCTAACTATCATCTCTTCAAGTAATTACTTCACCTATATATTTGAGGTTCTTCTCCTCTAGAAGGGGATAGTGATTATTTTATTTTTACATTATTATTTCTCTAAATAGCCATTGTAATAGACAAGGGTATAATTGTAGTTAGAGTTTTAATTCTACAACCTTAGCAGGTGCAACTCATAGATGTTAGTGTATACTTTTTATGTGCATTTTGTATTTAGTTCCCTATCCACAATGAAGAGGACATAGTATTATGTGTTACTTGGGATTAAAATTATCTTTGTCTAGTATCTCTTTTATTTTACTTCTATAGTGTAGATATTTGTTTATATTGTAGATTTTGATTCATGCTTTCAAGTTCCTTTATGATCTATGGTGTTTAGAGGTTTAAAATATTTTATGCAAGTTTACGTTAACATTTCAAATTTTTCTAGTGCATCACCTTAGATTATATTTACTCTCATGTTGTTTACTATTTTTCCTTCTATCCCTTTTCATCCCTCAAATTGAATGAAGAGTTAGCTTCTAAAATATTGGAGGTTGCTTTACAAACCACATTTGGTACTACATCTCTAAATCTTCCCATAGTGAGTTGTCTAACTTGGAGTTCAAACTTTAGGCATCAAAAGTTTGGATCTTTTCTGGCACACCTAGTAAGACTGATGTACTAGTTTTCTAAACTAGAAGCTCAATTCTATGATCCATAAGCCCATAACAAGGTCACAAACTATGAATAATCTGAATCTACTAACACCATATTTAGGATTTCCTACTCACTAAAGAGCTCTAGGGAATAATGTTATGCAGTCATAACAATGACCACATTAATAACAATAAATGGTGCATCCTACACCAAGGAAATTTATGTCATGGGATAGTGGTAGCCCTTTGATCCCACTAACACCCTTGACCCAATAGGATCCCATACCTTTTAATATTTCAAAGGCACTCCCCAAGTTATTAGGTGAAGATTTCAAAATGATGGCTGAGTATCTCTAAGATGTGGTGAATGTGTGCACTATCCATTACATCAACACTTAGAACATAGCCTTGAAGCTACTAGTGGCCTCTTTTAAAGGATGGGATCTTGATTGGTACAGATCTTTGTTGACCAAGTCTATCTCTACTTGTGATGACCTAGGTGATAGATTCTTTGAGTGATTTAATGAAAAGTTGGATTGATCTTCCCTCTTACAATAATTAATAATCATCAAATTGGGCCTGCAAGAAGCCATGGTCAATCTCAACACTAGTTTTAAAAAGACCTAGCAAAGAATTCCATTGGTAGCTTGACCACCTATAATCATGGCCATTTTATTTTATCTGAAGGCCCTTAATTCAAGTATTATAGTTATGATCCAATCACTTGGAGGCCAAATGTTGCCAGATGCATATGATATCATAGTAAGGGTAGAGATTAACTTGATTGATGTAGGAAGACTTCCACCATAGCCAATAATGTTGATGCTCCCTAAGATATCATTACCTTTACAAGAATAAATTTCAAGAGCTTTGATAGCCTCATCTCCTTCCATGTATGCATACCCACCAACTTAGGTGAGCACATATGTTGCATCCTCATTGGCTACTAAGATGAATGATATGAAGATTATTTTGAAGAACTTATCTAATGAGATTATAAATCTTAAAAGGTAATAAGATGCCCCTCCAAATCCCTCTTATAAAAACTACCAAGAAAGGAGACCCCCATACTAATAAAACTAGTACCAAGAGAGTCAAAGGTTGAACTACTAAGGACCTAACTACTAATCACTAAATCATAAGACACAACCTGCCATTAAGATGGTGGTAGTCCTAGATCCATTGCATATAGTAGCACCAAGCACAAACAAATAACTAGTGGTTAGCCAAAATAACTTGGTTGATGACTCTAAATCATGGTGTTTCCCTTGTAATGAACCTCATAGAGCCCAAACTTATCCATAGGGAAATTTACAATATAAATTTATTGGATAGAGATGGTAAGGAAATGATCTAGATTTAGCTTATACATACCAATCCCCAAGAGTAGAAAATGCTATCCTAATGGCATAAATTCAATGTATATCCCTAGATCAGGAGGAAGAAATAGATTTAGAACACACACTACTCTCTTAGTTAGAAGATGAAGGTATCATCTTTGAAAATGAAGTTCCCATGTATAAACCCCCACAAGTGCAATCCAACTACTATACATGGTCAAATAAAATACTGGACAAGAGCCCCAAAGTGTCTATAAGGCCCAAAGAAAATTTCAAAAAGGATCTAATGCCTTAGACCCCATCCATGGTCTATCAAAGGTGCAGTGAGATAGTACAGAACAAGCCAAAATACCTTGAAATCCCACCTCTAAAGTCATATAGCATGGTGGAGTAGCTAAAAATCATCAGCCAAAGTTTCCCTTTGGGATGTCTTGTCCATCCCCAAATAGAAAACTTTGCTGAAGAAAGCCTTAGAAGAAAAGGAGGATCCTATGCAAAATAAATCACCTACATAACATGTGAAGGAAAAATAAAAGGGAACAAACATAAGCATGTAGCCTCAGGTACCCTTCACATTCATCAATACCAAGGAAGGGGTAAGTAAATCAAAGACTTCCCCATGTTATCTGACTTTGATTATGGGTAAGAAATTGTTGTAAAAATCCATGATTAACTTGGGTGTGAGCATGATGATGATGTCCAAATAAATAGTTGATGCACTACAATTAAAGTATGAGCCCTTATAATAAGGGGGTGATATAGGTAGATGGAAAACAGGTTCAAACCTTAGGAATAATCCAAGCTCTTCCTCTCACATTGTACTCTTACCCAAGCATCATTGTACCACAAGATGTTGTGGTGATAGACATTCCACCTATCTTTGGGATATGTCTATCAAGAGATTTCACTACCAAAATTAATGGATACCTATCACCATATTGGTCCCATCTGATCTTAAGGACCAAGTATGGTTCAAAGCTAAAGGTGTTATTTGAGCCCCTCCACCTCAAGAATATAGTAGATGAAGTAATGATAGACTTGGATGTAACACATACCTATTTCTCAAGGATGGTGACACACTACATAGACATGCTCAAGGAAGAAAAGGTGGTAGATAATAAAAGCCTAGAAGAAGAGTCCCTCATCAATAAGTTCATCAAGAGTGACCTATTTTCAAACTTTGGTGCCACTAGTCTTAGAACCTATGTCATCCATGATGAAGACTAAGTCATTCTTGAAATCATAAGGAAGCAAGAAGATTAGAGAAAGGGGGCAAAAGATGAGTCCAAACTCTAGACTCTGCATTTTGATGGGGTGAAATGTAGGATTAGATATAGATCTAGTATCCAACTAACATCTCCCTCTGGGGAAGAAATACTTAGAGATTTTCATTTTTATTTTTCTTGTACAAATAATGAAGTAGAATATGAGTCTTTGGTCCATGGTCTCAACCTCACTGAATGAATGGGCATCAAACATTTGAAGGTGTTCAATAACTCTAAACTAGTTGTGAAATAGGTAAAAGGGGTGGATTCATTAAAGAATGTGTGTATGAAATCTTACCATCACTACATATGGGAATTAATTGAATCATTTGAGGCCTTCAATATTCAAAACATTCTTAGGGCCAAAAATACAAAAGTCAATAGAATGGTAATAATGGGTTCTCAATTTAACCCAATAATAGACCTATTCACTAATAAATAGGCAATAGGAGTCATCATTAGCCCACCATCCTAGATAATGACCAAAATTAGTAGGTGTTTAAGAGTGATGCTTAGATTAAAATGTTCCTCAAATAATATTATGAATTCATAGGCAGTTGTAGTAAAAGATCAAGGAGGCATACAAAGACCAAATCATGCAATTAAAGACCAACAAACTACCAAAGGGCCTCATCACTCTAAAAAACCTATTCAACTCTAATGATGTGAGGAGTGACAAGTGCAAGATTATTGTAGAAAGGGGAGATTACTTCAAACTTGACATTGGAGGTAGAAGAAAGTTAAAATTTAGAAAAGAAGTTCTTCAGAGGGATAAGGAGTGGTTGGTTTCTTTCTATGATAGATATAAGGGCATCATCACTTGGACTTATGATGACTTGAAAGGATATGATCAAGAGGTCATTTAGCATACCATTGAACTGGTAGAAGGATACAAACCAATCTCATAGAAGTAGTGGTCAGTGAACCTAAAGATCAAATCCATGATGGCCTAAGAGCTTAATAAACTTATTGATTTAAGGATTATATATCTAATCAATCATTCGACTTGGATATCTAACTTGGTCCTTGTACAGAATAAAAGTGGATAAATCCAATTACGCATGGATTTTTAGGATCTAAATAGGCAATCCTTAAAGGATCATTACCCTCTCCCTTCCATGGAGTATATCCTTCATATGGTAGTAGGTGCAGATATTTTTTCACTTCTAGATGGGTTCTCTAAGTGTGGGTAAAGGAGGATGGTTAGCCACCTTCACTATAAAGTGGGGAACCTTCATGTATATGAAGATGCCTTTCAGCCTCTCGAATGCTAGGTCAACATTCTAAGGAGTGATGGATGTTTCATTTAAAGGCTTAATTAATGAGATCATCCTCATCTACCTAGATGACCTCACTATATTCTCTAAGAAGAAAGAAGACCACTTTGACCATTTAGAGAATTTTTTCCAAAGGATCCAAGAATTCAAGGTGTCCTTAAACCCCAAAAAATGCATCTTCAGAGTCCCTCAAGGTAATTTTCTCAGATACATAGTATCCAAGGATGGGATCACTATTGAATTGAAGAGAATAAAATCCATAAGAGACTTGGCATTGCTAGTAAACAAAAAGGGAGTCCAATATTTCCTTTAAAAGATCAATTTTATCATTAGATTCATATCAAAATTTATAGGTTTGGTCAAATTGATAATGTTAATGTTGAAGAAGGACTAATATTTTAAATGGACACTTAAAGGGAGAGTATTATTTGATGAAATTAAAAGTGTAATATCTATCATGCTCATACTTATCAACCTTAACTTTTCCAAATATTCCATTATGTATGCATATGGGAGTGAGCATGTGGCCATGCTAACTCAAAAGGAAGAGGGGTGTAGAGAAGAGAACTTGATCATTTTGTATTCTCAAACATTGCATGGATATGAAGTCAAGTATAGTTTTTTAGAAAAGCAAGCCTTCACCATTGTCAAGGGCCTTAAGAAGTTTAGGCACCTTATGGTAGACAATAAGATAATGGTGTATGTCATGCATTCTAGTGTTCAAGAATATATCATGGAATGAAAAATTATGGAGAATAGGGCCAATTAGATCACTAAGATCCTAGAATATGACATAGAATTTAGGCTAACCAAGATAATCAAAGGAAAAAGAACTTTCAAGTACCTAGCCCAATGTGTAGATCTCCTGGTGAAAGATCAAAACACACTAGAGGTAGCCTTAGTGAACTAGTTCAAAGTTGAATAATCTTGGGTGATCGAATGGGTCCACTTCATGCCAACTAACAGGTTTCCTAATAGTCTCCCCACACACAATTTTTTTTTATAGATTACAAGGGTCTAGCTATATGCTAGTCCAAGGAGTCTTATTCAAGAGGAATTTCAATGGAGACTTCCTCAAGTGCATTGATAAGCCCTAAGTAGAAAATATTCTACAAGACATGCATTTTTCCCCTTGGACAACCATTTCTTGACCAAGACTACCATGACCAAGATCATGTAGGTGGGATACTATTGGCTAACCATTTTCACAGACTATCATCAGGCAGTCAAAGGTGCCAAAAATGTGAATTATTTACTAAGAAGAGGAAAAAACCAACCATGCGTCTCAATTTGATTGTGACTGATAAATCTTTTGTTCAATAGGGCCTAGACTTCATTAGAATGATCAACTTGGTCTCTAGCATGGGTCATAAGTAGATATTGATAGCCATTGATTACTTCACCAAGTGGACCAATGTAATCCCACTAAAAGAGGCAACCAAAAATGTAATTCTTAGCTTCTATGTAGAGCTTATGGCTAGATTTGGATCACCAAAAATGATCATTTCAGACAAAATAAAAGTCTTCTTTAAATACAAAATATCTAAATTCATGCTCCAAAATGGTGTTTTCCTAAAGAATTCATCCAATTACTACACACAAAGGAATGGATTAGATGATTCTACAAATAAGAACTTGATCTAGCTGATCAAAAGAATGGGTAATCATAAGTAAAGATAGTGGCACGTATGCATGAGAATAGCCCTATGGGTTGATCGCATCACCCCCAAGAAGATCCTAAAAACTTATCCATATGAGCTTGTATATGAGAAGGGAGTGGTGATGTCGGTGTCTTCATAAATCCCCATGTAATATCTCTTGAAGGATATCAAGATCAAAGAGAATGGATTAATAGAGGTTTAGATTACTAAATTACTCAAACTCTTGGAATCAAGGGAACTGGTGGGTGATGTAAAGATTGTCTAACAGCAAGTAGTAAAGCAATAATTCAACAAAAAGTCTTTAGACTTAGGATTCAAACTTGGGGACCTAGTCCTTAAGTATAATCAAAGGTCCACAAAACTAGGATAGCATGTGAAATTTGATTCTCTATGGAGATGACCAATTCACATTCTCAATAATCGATAGGGAAATGCTTTCAAACTAGAAGATTTAGAGGGAAATTCCTTAGAGATCCCCATTAATAGGTTTGACAGGAAGCATTTCAATTGACCTCCTACCATCCCTTGTATATAATTAGATTTTTTCTATTCCTCTTTATTGTGTTTCCTTTCCTCATTATTATTTTCCTTCCTTTTTTTTGTTTCCTTTCCAAATAAGTGCCATTGGCACAAGTGACTGATCAGATCACCACGTGTCCTCCTTTGATCTCTCCATATCTTAAAAAACATTATCTAAAGAATTTTATATACCCACTTCTTCTATAATTAATGTTAGATGATCCATTATGTGTTATTCCCTATAATGATCACTACAAATATTTTGAAAGGTGGCCCTTCAAGCATGTGTGTCACTCTTACCATTTATGAGGGCACTCATTTTTGAATTTTTCATAATGAGCCACCTAGTGCTACCAGTTCATAAATACACCACTTCTTTCTCAAAGGCAAGCAATTGAAACTTTGTAATTTTGAAGAGAGCATTGAGTAGCTGAAGCAAGCAAAAGAGGAAGCCCAAGAATTGAAAGGAAGTATTGAAAACCATCAACCCAACTTTTATAGAAGGAGTAGAGAGATATATTTTAAATCAATCTTCATCTTCTTAGACTATGGAAGCTTATACATCCTCTTTAGGAAGAGGGAAGCACCCTTCAAAATAGAGAGCACATGGTTTGAGCAGTGGAGGATCCCCTCCTCCCACATACACCATGAACAAATCCTATGCTTCATCCCCTACTTAAGAAAAAAGAAAGGTATCAAACACCATACAGGTGACTAAGGGACCTTACAAAGATAGGGCTTTCATGATTGAATCTATAGATGAAATATTCAATCTAGAGTTGGCCCATAATCCTAAGAATCTAAGGGAGAGAACCTATGCCCAAAAGCTTGACTACATCAGCAAGGAATATACCTCCTTTGGGTGAAAAATATGGGATTACACCTTAGCGCAACACATAGTGCCCTACATGCACCCTTTCCCTAAAATTTTTGCCTTTTACACTAAAAAAATATGATGTCAAAATTGGTAAAATCATAGGGGATGTTGGTATCAGGGTTAAGATTAGTGCAGAACATTTCAAGGCAATACTCTTCTAATATGATCCCAATGCTATCATTTTTAGCCTTGAGAGCCTTCAAAGCATTTGGGACTCCCAAGTGAATGATAACACATGATTCCTTGGGTCTCTTCTCAACTAAAATATCACATAAATGTCTCCCATGCCCCATTACCTATTGACTTTCACTACACAACATGTGAAAGACACTCTATCCATGCTAGCATTTATCTTGGGCATGGATATTGATGCAAACATTGAGGAGTTCCAAATGGGTGTAATCTTATTCATGACCATGGTAGAGAAGGCAAAAACATTTAGGATGGACTTTGTTGAAGTCATCACCTCCACCATAAGAGCATAAACACAAATTTTCTCAATAATGGGTACCTTCTTATATCCATCTTACCTCATGCACCTAATTTTATACTAGAATTCCAAGTTCTTATCTAAATATCTATAGATGAACATCATGGATATGGATGTCTTTCCCAATATAGTAACCTCATTCACCATATGGACCCCCATCTTATCAATCATAGGGGACTACAATGAGTTTTTAGAGTAGTTTATGGCTCTAGTTCTCATGGATCTCAGTGGGTAGGATGTCATTCCCCAAATGATGAATGGTAAATAAATGTGGCTCAAAAGCATCAAGGTATCAATCAACTAGTTCTAGTGGGATCATTTTTCATTCATCTGAGTACATGAGTTTGTGGGAGAGCCTTTATGAGTTCCCCGTATGTTGACTAATACGACACTGACCCTCAAGTTAGCTCAACAAATTGATATAGTTGACTTCATATACATGGAAAGAAAGATGAAAAATGGGGTGTATGACATTACCTTTTCAAGGGATGGCATCATAGTGTAGAAAAGGAACCAAGGACATCTCATCATGGCCAAGCTAGCAGAGTTGGGCCTATACCAAATAGATGACCAATGGGATTATAATCCAATGGGGTATATAGCAAGACTGAAGACCACTAGTGCACCTAAGCACTAGGCTCATCCCCAATTAGAGCTACGGTAGTCTCTTATAGAAGACCTCCCTCAAAATTACATGGACATGGCCTTGATATCACAAGACATCCCCAAACCATGGGAATCTTTTTATGATAAAGTCTGAGCCTTCTACCCTACCAATAAGTTATAGAGGGAGATGAAGCAAAAATTGAATGACTTAGGTTGGAGCAAAGAGAGAAAAATTTCCTTTTTAAAGTTTAGATACAAGTTTAAAAAACCACATGTTGGTTTGTATGAGGACACCCCATATGAGAATTTTTAAAAACTATGGGATGAGTCCCACCTAGAAGAGAACATGTTAGATGAGGAGTCTACAACTAAAATCAAGGTGTTAGCAGATGATTAAGAATAATATACCCCCAAAGAAGAGGCAAAAGACACCTCTCTAAAAAATAAGCATTAAAAGTAGAAGTCATAGTGGTCTAAACCTCTCAAACATGGCCATTGCTCAAGTTACCATATGATACAACCCTGAAGCAACAACAAGTACCCTCTAAGCACCTCAGGGCAGGGTCATCTGAGCTCAAGTGGATCAAAGCCCATATTTCTATCCCACTAATGGCCCCTCTATATAATAAGATCCACTTTTTAGGTCCCCTTATTTATACCTCTAACTCTTTCACTACTTCCCCTTCTCCCTCCATAGTTCCAACTCAAGTTATGACATCATCTAGCCCCCAATCTAGCACTCTAGCTCCTCCTATCACCTCTTCTTCAGTGCTAATGACCCCACTACAAGTCATGGTAATTTCCACTACCCAACTTGATACTACCTTAGCCCTAATCTTCTCCTCATCTACCTAGCCCACTACCAGGATTGACCCCTTCTCTTCCACTATTCTTATCTCCTCCCACATGCCATTTTTCACTCCCCTACCTTCATCATCCATCTCATCCTCACTCATTTCATAAACACCATTCTCTCTACCCCATGGGCTCTTACCTTTTTCCCCTTCATCCATAACTATTCAATTTCTTACTTCTATAGGAGTAATATATGCTACTTCATAACAATAGTTAGCCATCCCATTCATGCTGCCATTAGGGACCCCTTTTGTAGGAGAAATCATTCAAGTGCTAGATCAATTCTAGAAATAGGTAGATGTAGCAAGGGCATCTTTAGTAGCCTAGATGGAAAAGAAAAGGGTGAAATAGGGAAAGGCTAATGCCCAAGCCCACATGTGGTCATTTTTTGACCTTAAACAATAGTCCCTCCTAGTCTCTCATCTAACCCCTAGGTAATTTACCCCCAAGAATAGATGTAACTAGGGGATACACCATCTAATACATTAGGCTTAACCTTAATCAAGCCCAACCCACTAATAGGGTCAAGATTATGGAGGAAACATAGAAGTCCATGACTATAGACCACATCAAGGTAGCATGTCAGTTGGAGAAAACTAAGTAGGAACTTGTTAAGGTTAAGGTCATGACTAATCACCTTGATACAGAGGCTAAAGCCAATGACACTAACCTCAATCAGGCAAAGATTGACCTCCAAGGATATGTCACAATGGAAATCTTCCAAGTTGAAGCTAACAAGTGAGTGGTTGTTGAAAAAATATTTGAAGAGATGGAGATAGAGTTGGCTGAGGTTGACAAAAATTTCTCTGATGTAAACTAGGTACTCCAACAACTGAAGAACTCAATGTAGAAAGACTCCCTAGTTAAGGACCAAGAGATTGAAAGATTGAAAAATAACCTTGTCACTCACCTTTAGGGTGTATAAATCCTTTCCCTAATCTAACAATTATATAATTCATACTACGAAATAATCAAGATCTTAATACAAAGCCTAAAGGTGATGCTTGATTTCATAGTAGAATCACAAAAGTTGGCTACCTAAGTGAGCTCGTGTATGGATTAGGTAATCACCTTTGTCACCCCCAAGGTCACAGACTCATAGAACTTGGTTTAAGAGATTTAAATTAATTCTCCTAAAATTTTATAGGTATTAGGGGTGTCTAATCAAAGGCAGTTAGTGATAAAGGTAAACACATTTCTAGGTTGCAATAAGGTAGTGAATAAATGTAAGGCATTCATTAATGCCTTGGAGCAAGCAGTCTAACAAAGGAAGGGATGCATTGAATAATTAGTCTAATTATGAATCTCCTCTCATTTTTAGAAAAAAATAGTGTTTTTTTTAAGGATCAAATTAAGGCACTACTCAAGTAGAAGCAGAATGACCAGACCATCTTCACAGCTCTCAATCAAATGCTCGATGTTTTTGAAGTGGAGAAGATTCTATACCGACTCACCTAGTTGGAGTTTTAGATGTTGGTAGTTGTCAAAGTCTTTGGGAATATCTCCTTTAAGGATATAATTGACTTAGATAGAGCCTTTGAGGCTCTAAATATAATGACCCAGTCAAAGGAGGAATAATGGGCACCCTTATAGGTGGCCCTTCAAAAGTTATAAGTATCCATCTTCCTCCCAAATTTTGAAATTTTGCTTCAATTGGTCTGAGCACTAAAAATTTTGGGTTCTTCCATTTGTAAGTATACTCCCCTATGATTCACCAAGAATTGTGGATCATAAATCCATATTGATTATTTTAGAGTAGTTTGATCTATAGCTTCAAATTCACTCAATAGATGATAGTTCCTTAGTACTTCTTGATGGTTTCCCCTTTTGGCCCTATCTTTCTTCAAACCCCCTTTCTTAATTTTTTTCTAAGTAGCATCCTCCCTCTTTTTCCTCCATGTGGTATCTTGATACTCATCTAACTTGTAGAAAAATTTATTCCCCTCATGAGTGCTAGCTTGACACATGTCACCCCCATGCTCCTCAAAAATTTTCATTTTTGGTCAGGCCTCAAAGTAGCACTATTGTTTGGTGTGACTTGGGGGGTCCCATAGATAAATTAACACCATATTTAAATGTGTATTTGACATGTGGCATCCATGTGCTCATTTTGGTGAGTGAATGCCAAGCTTTCTCAAAAGAAGCGCCAGCTCGACATGTAACATTTTTATGGTCAATCATGATCATAAATCCCTTAACCCCTCTAAAGAAGCATCAATTTGATACATGTCATCCCTAAACTTATCCAAGGAGGGTTTCAATTTCCATAAATTAAGAGAGAGCCATTGGATGAAGATATGGGTCCTTCCTTCCAAGCAAGCTTTTGAAACACTTTAAGCTTTGCCTAAAGTGTGATCTTTTAAGTTTGGGGGGGGGGGACCAAATCCATTAAAAATGTTATGAATGGACAACAATAAGAGCATAAATGTGACACCACCCCACTTCTCTTAAGTGTAGTGGACATAATAGGAATAGGTATTTATGTTATAATTAGGATCTAGGGAGTAATTACACACATGAGCTCCAGATCATTTTTAGTTGCAAAGACATCATGGGAATGAGTGGTGAGATCTCCAGTTATCATCTCTTTGAGTAATTGCTTATCCTATATATTAAAGGTTATTCTCGTACAGAAGGGGCTAGCAATTATTTTTTTTTTGCATTGCATTTCTCTAAACAACCATTATAATAGACTAGGGTATAGTAGTAGTTAGAGTTTTTCTTCTACAACCTTAGCAAGTGCACCTCAAAAATGTTAGTGAATACTTTTTATGTGTCTTTTGTGGAATTTTTTATTTAGTTCCCTATCCATAATGAAGAGCATGTGGTATTAAGTGTTATTTAGGATTAAAATTATCTCTATCTACTATCTCTTTTCTTCTACTTCTATAGTGTTTATCTTTGTTTATGGTGTAGATCCTAATTCATGCTTTCAAGCTCCTTTATGACTTATGGTTTTTTAGAGGTTTGTGATATTTTATGCAAGTTTACGTTAACATTTCAAATATTTCTAGTGAATCACATTAGA